>CAIGRN010075545.1:0-11031 GCA_903798345.1 Fraxinus anomala
AACATTTGGCGATGAATTATGTCTCATGACGAGACTTTAATACACTAAGCATAAAGAAGTGTATACGAGGGAGCAACTTTTACATCGTACAATTATTTTGTCGATCAAATTGAAATGATTAAGGGTCGGTTTGATAGGTAAAGATGGAAAGGAATTTCAATTCCATGTTAGTTGAAATATAAAAATCCATCAAATCCATCAATTCCTTGAATTTCGGTTTCTATTTTCACGTGCAATCAAACGGTCAAAGTTGAATTCGTTTTCCTCAAATGTAATATTTTTCATGAAAAATATAGTAATCAGACAGGGCATTAGTGATTTATTTTAGAAGTACTTATTACTTCACTTACCACTATATTAGACACATCCTCACCCCCATTCCACCTCCATCATATTGAAAATTACAGAGGGCGTGTTTGATGTAAATTTTTTGAGAATAATTACGAAAAAATAATTTTTTTTAAAAAGAATATGTGATTAAAAAGTCAGAAGAAAAAATTATTAATTTACGAGAAAAAAATATTTCATTATATATGATTGAAAATAATTTTTTTTAAAGAAAAAAATTAGAGAATCTCTAGCAAATATAGCCCAATCACCATCTTATCTCAGTTATCACCGTCGATTCTCTACTTTTTCTTGCCAGTGTAGGCATTGGTGGATTACACGCAAAGCACGCAACACATAGGACCACATTCGTATTAAATTGCAATAAAATTTAAATTTAAATAAGATTTAACAATCAATTTTAATCATTACTTTATGGGTACCACGATTTTTCAACTACACAATTCATCAATTTTATTAAAATCTACTAAAAATATAATTTTAATCCTCACAAAACAGGGGCTAAATATATAAAAGACTATTGACTCAACAATTTATGTAACGAATCACTCAATAAATGCGATTACAATATCAATGGGTTGTTTGGTGTAGATTTTATGAAAAGTACTGTTTCTGGAGAATACGTGATTGAGAATAAATTTTTAAAAATATGCACCAAACATAAGCTAAATAAAACTAATTTTGAAATTGAAATGTGATATTAATTCAATTTTCGAAGAAATTTATTTTACAAAGTTCTAAATGATGCACACATAATTGAAAAAAAGTTACTTACAAAAAACTAGGATCGATCTTTTTGGTTCATTTCAATTTGAAATTTTAGCTGGTTCAAACTTCTTTGTCCACGTCATTAATACTTGAATCATTTACAAGAGAGATATGGGCATTCCTTGATGTTTGGCATTATCGAGGAGATGTATTATAGGTGTTTACCGTCCGAGCGATAAAATTAATATCGAGAATTCGCCATTTTTGGAGAGAAGGGAAAATTTGTACTATACAATAATCCATGCTGCTTCTTTTGTTTTATTCCCTGCAACAAAATTGGCCTCAGTTCCTTTGCCCACAAAACCGAGGGTATATATTCTTGGTGGGAAAGCTTTTAAGATATTTTCTCAAAAAGTAAGAAAACAATTTCATTTTTAGTCCCTAATCAATTGTTCCAATAACAAATCAGTCTTGAACCTTTAAAAAATGCAAATTGCTTCTCATTACATTGCACAATTAATTCTAACGACGAACAATATCCAAATTTCTATTAAATTATCACGTAACTTTTTTTTAGCTCTATAAAACTAAGCTTCTATTTGTCTCCCCTTTTAAAGATTTTATGAGAAACAAATTTAGAATAATAATTTTTTGGAGAATGTATGATTAAAAAGAATGAACTTTTTTTTTGAATTTATGTACAAAATATTTAATTGTGTGAATGTGTGGTTGAAAATGAGTTTGAGAAAAAAAAATTCGAAAAAAAATTGAGACAAACAGGGGCCAAGTTTGACCTCTCGACTTGGACTAATACAAAAAATTGAAGTGTGCGTATTTTCACTAGGAATGCACGATAATTATCGCATATTTATGTTATTTTCGTTATGAATGATCAATTATGCAACTATAATAAAATGTTGAAGACCAATTTGCTCATTTTTAGAGATTGACTACTTGATCAATATGTTGGGGGCCCTGTGCAATTTTCCCAAATAATAATTTTTAAAAAAGGTCTTCTCCTCCTCCGCTCTCTCTACCTTACCCCCCCCCCCCCCAACCCCACCCACCCTTACAATATAAATTGACAATAATTTCAAAATCCAACTTCCCATTTACCGCAGCCTTCACTTTGCTAAATGACAGAGAAACCTTCTGCTACCCCTGCCGGCCTCTGTTTGCACGTAAAACCCTAATTTTTTCTCCCTTTTTCCTTTCACTTATTGCATACCCAGGCCCTTTTTTCGCTATACCAAACGAAACGCTTCGGAAATCTACCAATATTTTTTCTGCTGAAAAGGGGAATAAATCTTCACGTGATTCTTCTACAATTTTTATTTATCAGGTACGCTGTTTATACATACGTTGCACGCATTGATATTCATCTAAATGTTTTGTTGTTCATTAACTGGGAAGAGAGCTCCCTATTAAGCTAAGGTCAATATTTTTGTTTTCTAGAATTTTCTTGATATACCAGCTGCTGGATTTTTTTTTTTATGTTGCGCGATTTTGTTGCATCTTTGTAAAAACATGTGCAAAAATTCGCATTTAATTCAAGATTATTTATTCTTTTGGAGTGTTTATTTATCTTTAATGTTGAATTTTGATTTCGTTGCAACTGGACAGTAATTTGGCTTCAGTTCTGGTTAAGCTGGCTATAAATTTGATGAAAAAACTTCTGAATGTTGGTTTCAAATTTGGTTTTGTTAAGTTGAAATTTCTGAGCACGTATCAGATTCTTGAAACTTTTTTCTGTATTTTAGGTTTAGATGTTGGATATCCTGTGGTTTTCAGCAACTGCTGCTCAGTAATGATGTTTTTAGTTAGTTAAACAGATGATAATGTTACTTAACTAATAAAACAGAATAGATAATACGGTCAGTTGTTTAACTTGGATTTATTGATCAAATACAGTCTGTTTGACTCGAATATGATATTTTTGGAATTTTATTGTCATGCTAACTTCCACGTTGATGATTTTATTTTTGAAGCGAAGCAATGGAAGTGAATGGAAATGATGATTTGAGGTCACCACTTTTGAAACATCAAAATGGTGCTGTTGTCACCATTGCGCCCCCAAATAATGACAGGAACAAGAAGATTAGGACCCTTGCCTTCAAAGTTGGGGGCATAACATGCGCATCTTGTGTTGCTTCAATAGAATCTGCACTTGGGAAGTTGGAAGGTGTTCAGGGTGTTATGGTCTCGGTGCTTCAAGGCCAGGCTGTAGTGAAGTACCTACCACAACTTGTAAACGTAAGCAAGTTTAATACTATATTGGCTGTTGAATTTCACATTTTAGAGTTCACAGTGCAACTACAGTGGACTATTCCAGTGCAGATCTTTTTTTTTTTCCCCCCTTCTTTGCTGATTTCCCACTTCTTTGGGTTTCCTGATGCCACTCTTTTTTTTTTTTCAAACTGCATCACAAAGTTCTTTAATAGCTTTAGTAAGGGGAATTAGGAAGTAGTTTTGCAAGTCAAATACTCCGCTGCCTGGGAATAAACAGTTAGCTGTTGAGGAAAATATATTCAGATTTTCAGTACATCTACTTTTTCGTGCTTCTTAATTGAGATTTCTTAAAGAAAAATAGAAGAATGGGAAATTTCTTTCCATGTACATGCTTCATGAAATTTTATAGGATTGAATTCCTTATTTCATTTAAATTTATGCTATTTTTTCTTTTCTTTTTGCTTTATTTAATTGGGAAATATTAATAATATACTGTCTATCAGGCAAAAACTATAAAAGAAGCAGTGGAAGACTCAGGTTTTGAAGTTGAGGAGTTTCCGGAGCAAGAAATTGCGATATGCCGGCTCAGAATTAAAGGAATGGCATGTACAAGCTGTTCTGAGTCAACAGAACGTGCCCTGTCAATGGTTGATGGAGTGAAGAATGCAGTGGTTGGTTTAGCTCTTGGAGAAGCTAAAGTCCATTTTGATCCAAATGTTACTGATACCGACCATATAATTGAAGCAGTCGAAGATGCTGGCTTTGGAGCTGATCTCATAAGCTCTGGCAGCGATGTGAATAAAGTACATTTAAAACTGGAAGGAGTCACCTCTGATGATGATTTCACTACTATCCGAAACTCGCTCGAGTCTTTGGAAGGTGTAAATCACGTTGACATAGATATGGATGAGCATAAGGTGACTATAAGTTATGAATCGGAGATTATTGGTCCAAGAACTCTGATACAGTGCATCGAGCAAGCTGGCAATGGAGCCAACTCTTATCAGGCAATCTTGTACACTCCACCTAGAGGAGGAGAAACGGAGAGACAGCATGAGATCCTTACATATCGGAACCAATTCTTTTGGAGTTGCTTGTTTTCAGTTCCGATATTTGTTTCTTCTATGGTACTTCCAATGCTTCCTCCATATGGAAATTGGTTAGACTACAAGGTTATCAATATGCTAAGTGTTGGGGTAGTTTTAAGATGGTTACTTTGCACACCTGTGCAGTTTATAATAGGCAGAAGGTATTGAGATCTATAAATAATCTCTGTAGATACATATATTTCCAAGTTGCGTATTTATTTTGGCTGCCGATATACAGAATGCTTAAGAATCTTACCATCAGTTGGTCTTAAACTCTTTATTATCATATCAGGTTCTATTCAGGATCATATCATGCTCTGAGACGGAAATCTGCTAATATGGATGTTCTTGTTGCCTTGGGCACCAATGCTGCTTATTTCTATTCAATATATGTAATGATAAAAGCATTGACTTCAGAGTCATTTGAGGGGCAGGAGTTCTTTGAGACTAGTTCCATGTTGATATCTTTCATTCTCTTGGGAAAATATCTGGAGGTTTTGGCGAAAGGAAAAACATCAGATGCTTTAGCTAAGTTGACAGATCTAGCTCCTGACATGGCTTACCTTCTAACACTAGATGGTGATGGAAATGTCATTTCTGAAATGGAAATTAGCACACAACTGATACAAAAAAATGACATACTTAAGATTGTTCCGGGAGCCAAAGTTCCTGCTGATGGTATTGTTGTTGATGGTCAAAGTTATGTGAATGAGAGCATGATTACAGGAGAAGCCAGCCCCGTTGCTAAAAAGCCTGGTGATAAGGTATGGATAACTCTTTGGCCATCAGTTAAAGTGCTTATACATATGTATACATAATAGCCCCGTTAATAGGTGATTGGCGGGACTGTGAATGAGAATGGATGTATACTTATCAAGGCCACTCACGTTGGTTCAGAAACTGCACTTTCGCAAATTGTTCAATTAGTTGAAGCTGCTCAGCTTGCCAAAGCACCTGTTCAGAAATTAGCTGACCAGATTTCAAAGCTTTTTGTACCCACTGTGAGTTTCATTGCTTTTTCCATAATAGAATTTACATTTAATTGTCTTTGCAGTCAAAAGTTCCTAGAATGTTTTTACTATATAAAAAGATGGAGTTGGGATAGAAAAGCAAATGTTTACAGTGGATAAATTGTGGTAGCAGCATTGGATATCTAGTCGCTGCTTGTCTCTCCTATAGTATTTTAACTCCTCTATTATAACTGTCTTGTTTTACTCCTTTTCTGAGAATTTCAGTTAGACTGTTTGCAGCTTTTGTGGATGATGTTGTATTAGAGTTAGTGTTAATCCTATGCTGGCATACATTTCTATATGCATTGATGAATAAGCTATTAAATGTAGAAATGAAGATTGTGATTTGACTAAGTGGCTATTCAACCTTATTATTTTTAACTGGAAATCTAATATAGAGCATGTTTGGATAAGCTGAAAGCATTTATAATCTGATGCTACATGAACTCTGAAGTCTCTGGTAGAAAACTTTTAGAAAAAACACTTGATCTTTAACTTCTGGAAAAATAAATTGCCAATGGTGTTTTTGGAAAAAATTGGATCCCATTGCAACATATGATGCTGTTTATTTCTCTAAACCAGGTTGTTGTCATTTCATTCGTAACGTGGCTGGTATGGTTTATCCTTGGAGAAGCCAAGATATACCCTAGAATTTGGATACCGAAAGCTATGGACGTTTTCGAGTTTGCATTGCAGTTCAGTATCTCAGTGTTGGTAGTTGCCTGCCCTTGTGCTCTCGGATTAGCAACTCCTACTGCTGTCATGGTTGCCACCGGAAAGGGTGCTTCACAAGGGGTGCTCATCAAAGGTGGGAATGCACTAGAAAAAGCACACAAGGTAACACTTATTCGTGGATCATTAGTCTATCTAATGTATACGTTGTCATGCTTGACAGCTGCTCACTTTTACATAATATACGGCATATATTCCTGTAGAACCAATTGGTCAGAAGCTCAAAAATTTCTATTTCTTATAAAAATAAATTCATGGTTTTCTATTCATACGTCCACTAATGTCCAGCATCTGATGCCTTGGTTTAGCTTTTCTTGAGATCGGCTATATTTTAACAACTTAAATGTCTTTCTTTCTGTTCCACTTTTAGGAGGAAGATTTTGTAATTTTATTCAATGATCAGAAGGTGATTAAAACAAAGAGTTAACCCCTCTACTTATAGGGGTTTAAACAACCTTATACTATGTAGAAAGGTAATGAAAACCTAATCAAATTAGGAACTAAGGAAATAGTTCCAATCTAACATAAACTAGAATTAAAGAAACCCTAACTAATTTAATTTCTTTTTGCCTCTGAGTATACTTCTAATGTTGCATCACTGTATCTCCAGAAATATGCAAGGTAAGATGGGATGACATTGAAATATATTTGAAGTAATTATTCTTTCCCTGTTTGAGTAGTTTACTGCTGTTTGACTAGTCTGTCGACTAAGGCTGACCAGATGTGATGTTTGTTACCTAATCTTTAGTAGTTTCAGCCATGTAATAAAACAGTCACCTACAAACTAATTTGACATTTTTGTGAATTTCACCATATAAAATGCGTTTATGTTGCATTCAGCATCGTGCTTTTACCTCTGGCATTGTAAGTATCTCATATCAACACATTTTTCTTTTTAATCAGATGGCGCTACGCTTTTATTTTGTAATGCATCAGTCATCAATATATTGCTTTTGTTTCATGTCACAAGTTTTTAAATCTTAATTGATATTTACTTTGGTCGTGCAGGTCAAGACTGTTGTTTTTGATAAAACCGGAACACTGACAGTTGGAAAACCATCGGTTGTTAGTTCTGTGCTCTTTTCCAAATTTCCCATGGAAGATTTCTGTGGCATGACTATTGCTGCAGAGGTGGGTTTTAAATTTGATCGATTAGTCATAAATTATGTTTATGATTCATAAGATGCATACCACAATTATAAAGATATCTAGGTTCATGTGATATTAATACTACATTTTGTCAGGCAAATAGTGAGCACCCAATTGCAAGAGCTGTTGTGGAGCATGCTAAAAAGCTATTCCAGAAGTATGGATCCCAAAATGAACATTTTACTGACATTAAGGACTTTGAGGTGCACCCTGGAGCAGGGGTGAGCGGAAAAGTTGGAGAGAGAACAATTTTGGTTGGAAACAAGCGGCTTATGCGTCTTTTTGATGTCCCACTTGGCCGTGAGGTAGATGATTATGTGACAGAGAATGAGCAACTGGCTCGTACTTGTGTACTTGTTTCCATTGATGGAAAACCTGCAGGAGCTTTTGCAGTTACTGATCCTGTGAAACCGGAAGCTGCACGTGTCATATCATTCCTCCACTCGATGAGCATCTCGAGTGTCATGGTTACAGGTGATAATTGGGCAACAGCAACTGCTATAGCTAGCGAGGTTGGAATTCAGAAGGTGTTTGCTGAAACAGATCCACTTGGAAAAGCTGATAAGATAAAAGAGTTGCAGGTAAAATCATTTTCTTCTTGTTTGACAATGCTAAGTGTACTATTTTGTTGCTCTTTTGAACTTTGCACCGATTTGTTTTCCACCAGAAGGAAGGCCTAGATATTATTTGAAACGGAATACATACTGATTGCAACACTAAAGATAAAAATACTAAAATAATTAAATATTAGAGATATACAAACTATGAACATCACTTGTGTTGGAATGTGTAGCCTAATTATACTATACACTTCGATATGGCTAGTTATTGCTTATGTATTGGGCCGGCTGTGTTTCCTATGTTACAAGTAGGGTGGTGGGGGTGATGAATGTGAGGAAAACAAAGAGGCGTGAGATTTCCCATTGTAACACTTCTCGAATGTAGTGAAAAGTCTGTAGTGGCGAGTCAACATAGCTCTAACATGAATTTTGAAGCACTATAATTTTGTGGTCATAACGTTTCTGATATCTCCAAGTTAGGAAATTAGGTTTGATCCATAACATCCTGTGTAACTGAACTTTGATGCAGTTGAATGGTGGAAGTGTGGCAATGGTAGGAGATGGGATAAATGACTCACCAGCCTTGGTCGCAGCCGACGTTGGCATGGCAATCGGCGCAGGCACTGATGTAGCTATAGAAGCTGCTGATGTTGTTCTAATCAAGAGCAGCTTGGAGGACGTGATCACGGCAATAGATCTTTCTCGCAAGACAATGAGAAGAATCCGGATTAATTATGTCTGGGCACTCGGATACAACGTTCTTGGAATGCCGATAGCTGCTGGAGTTTTATACCCTTTTATGGGAATTCGTTTACCACCTTGGCTTGCTGGTGCTTGCATGGCTGCTTCGTCCATCAGCGTGGTTTGTTCATCACTCCTGTTGCAATCCTACAAGAAGCCTCTGCATGCCAGCAGTCCTTGAGATTTCTATCCAATCAATTCAGCATTTTGTTACTCCCTTTAAATTAATCTATTATCCTTTCTTTAACATAAAAGTAAAGGCTTTTACTTTCCTTTGTTCAATATGTCATAAGTGAGTCCCATTGAAAACACATGAAACATGCTCAATAAGTGCATGGATAGCCATGTGGAAGGATTTTGTCCTCATAATAGTAGCAAAATGAAGTTCTTGACATGTGGAGTTAAGATTAATAGCAAGAATGACAACAAAAATATTGTGACATTTCGTTGTCGAAATCATGTATAACTAGTGTTCTTTCTACATAGTTTTGAGAAATTTTTCGAGTCTCTTATATAATTTTTCAAAAAATGAGTAGTAGAACATCATTAACAAGATTAAATTACAGTTATATTTTTTTTTCTTTTTGCCTGTACTTGTGTGAGATATTATTTCCTTCTGAAATAATATTTTTTTTATAGTCAATTTTTTCTTAAATCTTCCCAGCAAAACTTTGGCAATGTCTTCCCCGCCAATCCCAGTTTATGTATCTTAGATTTCAATTTTATAAATCCACTATTGAAGTTAGCACAAAACCAATGGTTGTGGTTTGATTGGCATAGGAAGGTGAAATTGTGCAGACAAATAAAACATCTTTCTACACGCTGTGGTGACTCAGTGGTCTTTGACGGTTCAATCTGCAAAAGCCTCCCTTCGAAATTTGAACTGTGGACTACATTGCAGCTTGTGACCAATTTTTGTTTCATTTCGCATTTCTGTTCCAATTTCAACTTTCAATTTTAGGTACGTGCAGTTCCTCAGTCCTCAGAGTCAATCCTTTTCCCAAGGTTACGAATTTATTTTGTCGACTTTCTTTGCTTATATCATTCCATTGAGGTTGTTCATCTTGAAAACCTGATGCGATTATGAGTACGATCAGACGTGAACATTAATTAATCATTCGGACACCACTACGTGCAGAGTTCTTCTACCTGCTGATTTCTACCTCCGACTGAATCGTATTTAGGGTGAGCAGACTGTTAATTAAAAAAAGATAACTCTTCTCTCGAGGCCCCGCCTCACGAAAAGAGCTTATACTCCAAATTACAACTTCTTCCTTTCTTTTTTAGGCTTCATAGTCTAAGTCTATTAGAAAAGGATTCGCGAACAAGAGCATCTGAAATGGAATAGCTTTTCTGTCTAAAAAAATTTCCCGTTAGTTTGGTCTTTTCTAAAACAACATGTTATGAAGTTGGCTATTCCAATCACATGAACATGAATTAGCTTCTTAATTCTCAATTTTGACATCTCCACCACGTTTTGACATTTATTGATATTTGCTCACTCCCAAAATTTATACCACGTTTTGCTAACTTGCTAGCATGAGTAATGATAGTAAACGAAAGAACATAATTTTGTAAGATGAAATTTTCAAATCGTATATTACATTTTCTCACACCATTTTTTTCGATTATAATAATAAATTGTTAAACTAAAGAATGTGGTTCTACTGATCAATTGTTTTTGATAAAAGTTGATTGAAGTTTGTCGTTGAAAGTTAATAAAAATTGTGAATTTCATAAAATGTATTTGAATAAAAATGAATCCTAGAAATTAGGAACCAAACATGAACTAAATTGGAACTCAATTTTCATCTTTAGCATCCGTTTGGTATACATTATTTTTTTCATTCTCATTTTTCTACTCATTTTCAACCACACATTTTTCAATAAAATAATATTTTTCATCACATCAATAACGTTTTCTTTTTTTTTTCAACCACGTATTCTTCATCAATTCACTATTCTAATCAATCCACTATTTCAAAATACATTTTTTCAAAATAATGTGGCTCAAACACATCCTTAATGTATGTAATAAGAATACAACACAGGTTGTATGGTACATTTTTTTTGTTTGTTTTGGAAAAAACCAACGAAATTCTGGCACGTGTTATCTGTGAAAAAATTCTACTAAAGTATTCCGTATGTTTAGCATGGTTCGAATATTGATTTATATTTACAAAATTGAAAAAAGTGACTAAAAAATAATGAATCGTGCTTCACGTGCAGTGACCTCACGGCCTGCAATCACGCGTGTGGAGTCCACGCATAATTTTAAAAATATATATTGTGGGGTCCACCATGTGAGTCACATGGTGAGTCCCTGGGGATTAATTCAAAAATAATAGTTAAAATAAAGGTTACCTGAGAGGGCACGTTTTTAAATTTTAAAGCCATAAAATATACAAAATCAGAAACCGCTACAACACCGGCCAGTGCCACCCCCTATTCTCTGGCGTTCAATGC
>CAIGRN010075574.1:0-14098 GCA_903798345.1 Fraxinus anomala
CGTGAACAAATCTGGAATAAATTCTCCACAATTTTCGGCCTCTGTTTCTGGGTTTACGTGTGTATGCTTTAGTCCGGCCACAAATTTCAGCATTGGATTCCGTGTATGTATATAATAGACTAAAGCTGCCACAGTTTTTTTTTTTTTTTGAAACCAAAGCTGCCCAATTTTCTCTCTTCCGTCTGCGTGTATATATTACTTTTTTTCAGCCTCAGTTGATTTCCTCAGCAGCCGCCGACTTCCACTTTTTTTTTCTTTTTCTACAGCTGCACAGTTTTTATTTTTTTTCTCCCTTCCTCCTCTCTAGCTCTACGTGTATATATAGAACCTAATTTTTTAACCCAACAAAAAAATATTTGCTTTCCAAATTCCCAACTCTTTCACTCGATACAAGTTAATCCTCGTACTTTGAATTTTGTCATTTTTCGCCATCTTTTGCTTTCTTTCTTCAATTCCTTTTTCATTCAAAGAATTTTACCCATTAAAAATAAAATACAACAATTTAGAATATATTTTGTTAAAAGAACTATCAAATGTTGTTATTTTAAATCCCGAATAAGTGTAAAAATTACACTTATCAGAAGGCAATGCCATCAATAGCAACACAATTAACAACACCAATTATTACTCTGAACTTCAATGTCGTCAATATATATCCATCATTGCCACATTTCATTGCTATTATGCAATCCAAGACGTAAACGAATACCATTCAGAAATAAAAGAGAGCACAAATTTATCACTTTTCTACTGAAGTAAAATTGAAAAGAAAGTTATAAGTATCTTAAATGGAATTGAGTTCAAGGGTGTTAGTTAATTCAAATAACATGATGCAGGATTTTAACACAAAAGTGCTGTAGAAAAATGCAACAATCTTAACAATTGCTCAAACAGTGCGCCCAGCGTAGCCAAAAAACTAAAATAAAAAAAATGATAAGAGTAGACCGTTGAAATGAGCAGCCATTCTGAACAAAAACCAAGGATGATATGTGCCTTCATCAGTAGCTAATCTGATGTAAGATGCAACCCAGAAAGAATAATAGAGAAGGAAGAGGTAAATATAGTAAAGAGAAGAAAATTAGAGGAGAAAATTTTGCGACCAGATTCAATATCTATAGTAGTAATAATCCATAACAGTATTGTGAATTAAATGAAAAACTTAGGTCCCTTTTATAGAACACAGTTCAAGTCTAAAGGAGTTTCTACAAGAAAATTCTAATTAATAGAACTACTGAAATCTAGATCAACTCAAACTATATCCTTTAGTCTACTTTAGCCCATCAGTAAGTAGATGATCAAACCAGAAATAAACTATAGCCACCATTTTGGAAGCATCAATTGATAATCACCACAACAATGACATCTTTTGGAGTTAGTGATAAGTGTATTTTGTACACTTATCTAAGCTATATTACTAAGCTTTTATGTCGTCGAGTGTTGATTTCTACTTAATTCAGGTAAATTTTCTTTTGTTTTAGTGTTGTACCCATTTCAAAGCAATTGGAAAAGAAAGAGGATTAATTGGCCATTTCATTTAAAGTACAAGATCAAATTCCCCACTTTAGAAATTGAAGACGACATGGGCTGCACATATAAATGGATTCAAGGACTAAATTGCATTATTTGGGAAAGATGGAACTATAGAGAGAAATATTATATTAAATGGGCGTTGGAACTAATCTAATTGGGCTTCTTCATTTGGACTTGCATTTGGAATCAAATTATGTAATTACTTGGACTTCTAATTGGATTACAACATTGGGTGGCTGAAACAAAAGATAAAAATACCAATTGGACTTCTAATTGGGCAAAAAGGAATTGGCCGGCAGAGAGGAAATATATACGCGCACAGGGGGACTCAAATTAAAGGGGGATTCTTTTGAAAAACATATACAAAAAGCCGGCAGGACCAGAAATTGGAAATATACACACAGACGGCAACACGCAGAGGAGACAGAATTACACACAGAATGGAAGGTACAGAATTGTGAAAAAGAGGACGGCGGAGAGAGAGACGGCAACACATTTGGAAAATAATTCTAGATTTTGTGTAATGATTTATCAATAATTGCGCGAGGAATTTGGCAATTAAATACGTTCCGTCAATTTATAGGTGATATCGTTCCACTTTTATTTGTTTCTTTCCATCAGCATGTTAGAATAAGTATTTTTGTGCTAGGATTATGATGAAACTTATATCATGACCTTTGATTTTTGAATCTTATTTATTTTTTACATTGAAAGGGCGTTTTCAATTATTGAATGATTGACATAGATTTTTTTTTTCTACAATTATATGCGCAATAGGTGTATGAGTTTTGTGGTTTATTTTATCTTCGAAATATTGAAAATAAGTTAGACATAATGTCAATTGTCGTCAAATCTGATAGAAGATAAAAATATACCGCTATACTTTACATAATCTTTAAGTATTTATAAATCCTTAATAGATTCTTGTATGTTGACATTCGTCATAAAAATATAGTCGGGTTATATGTAAAAATATGTTTAATTATACTTGAGAGTGATTGTTAAACAAATTAAAAATATTTATCTTCATAATTAAATCATGTTGTCAAATTCATAAAGTTCGAAATTAAAGAGAATTGGTATAAGGAGATTTGAGATTTTTCATCATCATATTTTTATAAAATTTGTATTTATTTTAGTTAAGTTAAGTACTGCATTCATAAGTATAGATTATTTAATAATTTATAGGAAAAATCATAAATTTCAATTGTTTCAGTTAAGGCTAACTTAATTCGAATTCTAATACAATCTCTGTATGAACGATATTTGGACTCAAAATTTATTTTGCTGCTTGTTAACGAATCGAGCACTTGTGGCATTTCAAAACGAAGAATATTTTCGTAACAAGTTTTTTGGCGCTATTATCGGGGATTGTATTTGAGTTTAATTTCATTTATTTTGGCACTAATTCAAGCTTTTTGCTTTTATTTTATTTTTCTTTATCAATTTATTTTAATGCTTCTATTTTCTCTTTCGAGCATTTTATGCGAAATTTGAGAGACGGTGAATTGATACTAGCTGATCTGAAAATCGAATATACTTTTCACCGTAGGCAAAGAGAAGAAAAGCACAATACATAGAGATGTCTAATGCATAGAATAATCCGATTGTTCAAGTGAATGAAGAGGCAGTGGTCGATGAAGGGATTATGTGAGTTGGAGACTTCATCCACAAATTATTCAAAGCCAATCTAGCATCGTTTATCCTCCCTTTGGATAGCCAAACTTCCAATTGAAGACCAATGTCATCCAGTTGTTTCAGAACGAGGTGTGAGAAAAAATTGACCGCGAGAGGATTGGGATTATGAGAAAATCAACGACACTTGATTGTTTGTATTATAGTATAGATGTGAGTTCAATGTTGGCTAATCACACACACTAAGTCGAAAATTGGATATGTAAAAATCTATTTTTGACGTTGCTTGGATCTTTCTAAAGTGTTACTTAAATTCGAACATGAGGCATATGGGAAGCAATTCAAAGTTGAGTCGGTTATTTATGATTTATTTTAGGTAATAATATGGTTTATGTCTGAGTTTTGTTTTATTCGAGGACGAACAAAGGTTTGAGTTTGAGGGTGTTTGATAAATACGTTTTGTAGACTTATCTAAGTCATATTACTAGGCTTTTATGTCGTCAAAGTATTGATTTCTACTAAATTTAGATAATTTTTCTTTTATTTCAGTATTGGACCCGTTTCAAAGCAATTGAAAAATAAAGAAGGATTAATTGGCCATTTGATTTAATGTATAGGATCATATTCCACACTTTAGAAATTGAAGAGGACATGGGTTGCACAAATAAATGGATTCAAGGACTAAATTGCATTATTTGGAAAATATAGAACCTTGGAGGGAAATATAGTAATGGGCATTGGAACTAGTCTAATTGGGCTTTTCATTTGGCCTTGCATTTGGAATCAAACTATATAATTACTTGGACTTCTAATTGGATTTCAACATTGGGCGGCTGAAATAGAAGGAAAAAAAATACCAATTAGACTTCTAATTGGACAAAAATGAATTGGGCAGCAAAGAGATGTATACGCGCGTAGGGGGACTCAAATTTAAGGAGGATTCTTTTGAAAAACATATACAAGCAGAGAAGAGACAGAATTACACAGAAAATGGAGACGAGTACTAAAATACCGTTTGGGGTCTTATAATTTGGAGTGCTATTATTAAAAGTCTTGTATTTTAGGAGATGAGTACCGAAATACCGTCAGCATCAGTGCGGGGTATTATCGTCTTAAGGAGAAATAGTCGAACTCTTGCCTCGATCATTATCATATTATTTTTGCAATTCGTTATTCTACCTAAATTATTGCACGGTAATATTATTATTTGCCAATAATAACTTAAGACAATAATGGCAAGTAATACTACATCTGTTGTACCCCCTAACAATGCTCACGAGGAGAAACCAAAAAAATTCATAGGAGTGGATTTTAAGAGATAGCAACAAAAAATATTGTTTTATCTCACAACTCTGAATTTGGCAAAATTCTTGAGTGAAGATGCTCCAACTGTTGAGGAGGAGGAAACAGATTCTAAAAAACGATCAGTATTTAATGCATGGAGTCATAGTGACTTCTTGTGCAAAAACTACATCATAAATTGCCTTGACAATACACTATACATTGTATATAGTTTGGTCAAGATAGCTAAATTACTGTGGGAGTCATTGGAAAAGAATTACAAAACGGAAGATGCTGGACTGAAGAAATTCGTTGTAGACAAATTTCTAGACTTCAAAATGGTAGATTCTAAAACAGTAATGGATCAAGTCCAAGAGCTACAAGTCATCTTGCACCATATACATGCAGAAGGTATGAAACTCTATGAGTCATTTCAGGTCGCTGCGATTATCGAAATTTTACCACCAATGTAGAAAGATTTCAAAAACTACCTGAAACATAATTACAAGAAAATAGGACTTGAATATCTGATTGTAAAATTAAAAATTGAGGAGGATAATTGAAATTTTGAAAAGAAATTTGCTGCAAATGGAGGCTAAAGTCAATTTGGTGGAGCCAAATACTAGCAAGAAAATGAAGTCCTCAGGTAATGGCAAGCAAAAGAGTAAGGCCAAAAAATTCAAAGGAGATTACTATAACTACGGTAAACCTGTTCGCATTGCAAAGGATTGTCGACAGAAAAAGCAAAACCAAAAGGACTAAGTACATTTGACCGAGGAAGACAAATTGTCTAACGGTGTGTCTGAACTAATATTCTCAGCTGTTGTATTTGAAGGAAACATGGTGGACAATCCGAGAGAATGGTTCGTAGATATTGGCACTACTCGTTACGTTTGTGCGGATAAGGGTTGTTTTTATCTTACACTCATATCAATGGACAACAACTATTCGTGGGCAACTCAGCAACATCAAAAGTTGTTGATCTAGGTAAAGTAGTGTTTAAGATGATATTGGGGAAAAAAGTAACACTCATCGATGTGCTGCACGTTCCCGATATTAGCAAAAACTTGGTATCTGGAGTTTTGTTAAGCAAAAATGGGTTTAGGCAAGGGGTGGTTAGCCAATAGGCTATTCAAAATGAATATAATTCCTGTACTTTGTAATTTTGATATTAATAAAAATAAAACTTCTACTTACTTGATTGAGTCTTCTAACTTTTGGCATGATAGGTTAGGATATGTTAATGTTAATACTTTATGTAAATTAGTAAGTTTAGATTTATTTAGATTTATTGCCTTCTATTTCAATTAATCAAAATTATCAATGCGAAACATGTGTAGATGCTAAATTAGCCAAAACACCATTCCATTCAATTGAAAGGAACTCGATTCCTCTAGAACTAATTCACGATGATATTTGTGATTTAAAGTTTGTACAAACTAGAGAAGGTAAAAATTATTTATTTACTTTTATAGATAATTGCACAAGGTACTATTATGTCATTTGCTAAGGAGCAAAGACAAGGACTTAGAAAATATTTAAACAGTACAAGAATGAGGCTGTGAATCAACTAAGCAAACAAATATAAGTTGTTCGTAGTGATAGATATGGGGAATATGGAGTATCAATTGAAGAATTTTATTCAGACTTTGGGATTATTCATCAAACTACATCTCCTTATTCATCTCAGTCGAACGATATTGCAAAACGCAAAAATCGTACTCTGAAAGAAATGATAAACGCTGTGTTGATTAGTTCTGGTTTACCTTAGAATTTGTAAGGGGGAGGGGGGAGGAAGCTCTCAACTAACCGCATTCTAAATAAATTACAACATAAAAGTAAGAACGAAACTCCTTATGAGTTATGAAAATATCATAAACCTCCATACAAATACTTAAAAGTGTGGGCAGTGACGAACCCAACACCAAAGTTCAGCACGGACGAACCGACTATTAATCATCGACCATCAACCATCGACAATCAACGATCATAATAGTGAGATCGTTTATAATATTTAATTAAATAATATTAAAAATTATTCAATATATATATAAATGCACAAAAACGTAAAAATTATATACATATCAAAATATGATTCAATACAATCCAAAATACTACAAAAAATACGCGATACAACATTAATTCAAGTATGAAATTTATTAATTTCATAAATGACTCAATTAAAAAGGTATCAATCTAATAAGTAGCTTTAATCATAGCCAAACATGCTTTTAGACCAACAATGCAGAGATACCTATTGCCTTGAAAGAATAACAGGAAAGAAAAATCGAGATCCCTGTCATCAAACATTTGTTATAATGATTTTGCAGGGTAAATAATTTACTATCTTCCAACCTGCTAGGGAGTATTTGCCCTCAATTGAAAAGGTAATTTTACTTATTTTTGCTTAAGCACTTCCTCAAAGTGGTTAATTTATTAGATCAAGAAATAATACTTTTTTATTCAAATAATTGTTTTCCTATAACAGATGTTAAATGAATTGAAACCTGAACTTGCAGCTGCAATATACTAGGCGCTTTTCGACTTTCGTAGAGGACAATAGGTTCTGCCGTTCCGTATAGTTACATAATCGGCATTAGGTCATCACCCGTCG
This sequence comes from Fraxinus anomala, assembly GCA_903798345.1. Taxonomy (NCBI): domain Eukaryota; kingdom Viridiplantae; phylum Streptophyta; class Magnoliopsida; order Lamiales; family Oleaceae; genus Fraxinus; species Fraxinus anomala. The sequence continues at coordinate 7,061 of CAIGRN010075574.1, forward strand.
GCAGCAAGCAGCAGTAGCAATCGGCAATAGGTTTGGCTGTCTGGGTAGTTCGCAAATTGCCGGCAGCACTGCAGCAGAGCAGGGAGGAAAAATGGATAATCGAACTGCCAAATCCGAAGTTTGAAGGGTTTGGAAATTGCTAATTGGCAGCCGGGTATGATATCATTCTCCATGGATTAGCCAATTTTTTGGCCTAATATTTTTTTAAAAAGGCTCAACTTTCCTCATCCCAAAACTAAAAAAGAAAAGGCCCAAATTCAAGATTTTCATCACCATCTTCTTCACTTCTTCGTTCGGTTCTAGCGTTCTGTAACTGCTACGGCTACCTGGTTTCTGGCTCCGACATCGACGACAACTGAAACTCCCGATAGATCCAGCACGGGGGACTTCAGGGGCTCACCAGGTACTGGGTCCATCCCTGAGTGTGGGGGTGCTTGGCTAAGATAGAAATACTAAAGCCTAAACAAGTTAAAATATGGCCTAAAATCGTCGATTGTATATTCATTGGATAAGCTAATAATAGTAGTGTTTATCGATTTCTCATACATAAGTTTGAAATTCCAAATGTACATGAAAATACTATCATTGAATCTAGGAATGCTGTATTTTTTAGGACAATTTTCCTTATAAGGATAGGAAAGAGATAAGTTCGCAAAAAGAAACTTATGATACTGCAATTGGTAATCATCAAAATGATGAAAAATCAAGACGTAGCAAAAAGACCTAAACATCTACATCTTTTGGTCCAGATTTTTAACTTAATTGTTAGAAAATGAACGTAAGACATTCAATGAAGCAATGTCTAGTCTAGAAGCTCCCTCTGGAAAAAGGCTATCAATAGTGTGATTGATTCTATTATGTAGAATCATACTTGGGAATTGGTGGATCTCCCATCTGATAACAAAACGTTAGGTTGTAAATAGATTTTCAAAAGAAAATTAAAGACGGATGGATCAATTGATAAATATAAAAAATTAGTTGGTTTACCTCCCGGAAATAAGCTTTTAGGGTGTAAATGGATCTTTCAAAGGAAACTAAATCCGGATGGATCAATTGATAAATATAAGGCTAGATTGGTAGCTATATGATTCAAACAAAAAGGAGGCCTTGATTTTTTCGATACATACTCACCTGTGACAAGGATAACATCTATTAGAGTATTAATTGCAATCGCAGTATTGCATAATTTGGAAATCCATTAGATGGACGCCAAAATAGCTTTCTTAAGTGGTGAGTTAGAAGAAGAAATTTACATGGAACAACTCGAATGGTTCATTGCTCCTGGACAGGAGAAAAAATCTGTGTATGCTCGTTAAGTCGTTATATGGACTAAAGCAAGCACCAAAACAGTGGCATGCAAAATTTGACAAAAAACAAAACTATGTTGTCAAATGGTTTAAGATTAACAAGTGTGATAAATGTGTTTATATTAAAATCACACCTAATGCATATGTAATCGTATGTCTTTATGTAGATTACATGCTAATTATGATTATTAATTGTGATATCATAACAACTATCAAGAAAATGTTGGTAAAATATTTTGACATGAAAGATATGGGTATTGCAGATGTAATATTAAGAATTAAAATCCTTAAAACATCTGAGGGACTTATTCTATCTCAATCTCACTATATTGAGACACTTAAGAAGTTTCATATATAAGATGAACATCTAATTAGAATTTCAACAACTTAAGTCTACATTTGGCCAAACATAAAGGTGAACACATATCTCAATTAGAGAACTCTCTGATAATAGGCAATCTAATGTATGTTACGAACTACACTCGTCCGAATATTGCATATGCAGTAACCAAGCTTAGTAGATTTAGAAGTAACCCAAATAATGACCATTGGAAGGTACTGGTAAGGGTTCTTAGATATCTACGATGCACCTTAAATATTGGATTACATTATAGTAGATATCCAGTTGTATTAAAAGGATACAGTGATACTAATTGGATATCAGATACAAAAGACTCGAAATTCACTAGTGGGTATGTTTTTACCATTGGTGGTGCGACCGTATCTTGAAAATCCTCTAAACAAATATGTATAGCTCGATCCACGATGGAATCTGAGTTCATAACTTTAGATAAAGCTGGAGATGAGGCATAATGGCTTCAAAATTTTTTAGAGGATATTCCATGTTGGCCTAAATNGTTGGAGAGGAAACAGAATGGCTTCGTAATTTTTTAGAGGATATTCCATGTTGGCCTAAACATGTGCCTGCAATTAGTATACATTGTGATAGTCAGTCGACTATCGGTAGAGCACAAAGTAGTATGTATAATGGTAAGTCTCGACATATTCATCGAAGACATTATACAATTAAGCAGTTGATCTCAAATGATGTTATTTTCATAGATTATGTAAAATCTAGAGAAAATCTCACGGATCCGCTTACCAAGAGATCAAGTATACTATCTATCAAGAAGAATGGGCTTAAAGCCTATTACGTAAGAATTTTTGTAATGATAACCACACCTTACTGACTAGAGATCCTAAAATCTTGGTTCAATGGGACAACTAAGTTATTTAGATTCAAAGAAGCACTTCAGAGTTAACTCTTACCCATTCTATGATAAGAAAGTGCTATCTGCAGAAAGTTTTAGGTTAAGTTATACTTTTAATGATTCTTATATCTTGGACTATCTAAGTGGGGTATGACATGTACTCTTAATAGGAGATCACCTATACAAGTTTGAAGTGTGGTCGCTTCTATGAGAATATTTCAAATACTTGAATTCTCTAAAGCACTTATGAAATCTAAGAGTTGTTCAGAGCTAAAATGAACACAACAGTGAGAACTCGAAAATGTTAAGGAGGTTATTGTGTTGATACTATTGTCTTGGTTTACATGTTGGGCTGACAGTTCAAGATACCACATTCACTTATTAGCCAATTAAATCCAATAGTATTCTAATACGGAAGATTCAAACCCATAAGATACCTATCCGGATGCAATAACATTCCGCTTGATCTCTCTATAGGGTTTGTATAATCTGTTGCATTAATTTTCATTTATGTGGGGGATTGTTGAAAAAAAGAATGAGTTCATTAGTTGGTTTGACCAACTTTTGACCAATTATTTTAGTAGGCCCCATTAGTTGGACAAAAGATTTCTTTGGCCAAATTTGTTCTACTCCATGAGTAGATTAATGTAATGCATTTATTTTCTCAAAACCAATTTAGGGTGAATGAGAAATTCAGACCAAAAGATGACCACTTGAAGTTGAAATAAATTATGAATGAAAATTGGTGGGAAATTAAAAAATAACAATCGCATATAAGAAAATTAGAAAAATAGAAACAACTTTATATTGCTCAAGTTTGAGACTTGGGTTTGGGCCCCAAGGGGTACTTATTGTCTTTGAGGGGGAGAGAACCTACGTGTTGGTAGGTTGAGCCAAAGCCCACACGGAAGCATCGTCGCTGTATGTCTGACCGGCCAGCTTGGCTCGAGCACGAGGCGTGGGTCATGATCTAGGGTTTGGGTTTGGGCTTGAGCTAAGTTGGTATATATTTTCTTTTTGTAAAATAATATTTGAATTATATTATTTTATTATTTAAAATAATAATTTATTTATTTATATTATTTAATTTCCCCAAATTTTCTGTATGCTACACGTGGCTTCTTCTAGAAACTGGCGGTTGACAGTTGAACTCCTGTTCAAACGGGTTGTGTCTGTTTAAGACACAACTTTTTGGCTGTTGTATCTTTTGGACACAACTTTTCAACTTCTATATAAAGGTTCCTATACTCCAAATTTTATTCATTCCAAAATCAATTTTGATTTTTCTCTCTTGCAAATTATATTCTTTCATCCCTGCATTATTCCATATTTTGCATTTTAGTTTCAAAAGTTATTTTCGTGCATTTTAGTCCTCCAATTTTTTAGAAAGATAAAAAAACGTTACTAGGTTCGTAGGGTCTTGTAATTTGGAGTGCTACTATTACAAGTCGAGGTCGTTGTATCTTAGGAGACAAGTGCTGGAATACCGTCAACACCAGTGCAGGACATTATCATTATCGTCTTAAGGAGAAATGGTCGAACTCTTACCTCGACCATTATCATATTATTTTTGCAAGTCATTATTCTGCCCAAATTATTCTACGGTAATATTATTATTTGCCAACATAGCCTCCTTCAACATTTGTGGCCTGAACATTTGAATTCCTTCAGCCATTTCCGAGTTAAGTCTTCCCATGAAAGTTCCAACTAATGCCTTTTAGATCTACCTGCATACGGTTGCCTAGTTTCTCAAAATTCTATAGTAATCTCGTAGCGGGCCTATTTACCTAATGTGCATGAGTGCTTCATCAAAGTCTTCCCCATCTGTGGGTCTGAATCGAGCCCATAATTCTTTCCCGAAGATTGCCCATGTCACCTTTTTTCTATCTTCCCTGTACGTTCGGCATAACCACCTCCACCATTGGTTAGCTTTACCCTCCAGTGAAATGAAGCTAAGAAAAATTTCTATGCTTCAGAAGTGCCTTGAAACTCAAAAATTTCTATGCTTCAGGAGTTCGAAATAATCTTATTTGCATTGGCAACCATTTGCTTTAATGCTCAATGGACCCTTTGAAAAGGTAAGCATGTTTCTTGTTTCTCGGAAATTTATTTCATTTTCTGTAAGCTGGTTCTTTCAAGTTCTTTTTACGTAATAATGTATACAGCTATTGCAACTAAATAACAAGGAAAAAAATCTGAACAAAGAAAACAAGGGTAATTGCAATATGACAAATATATAACTTATCCTAATTGCAATTTGACCAATCTACAAGAAATCCTAGTTTGGTTTAAAATGCAGTTGGTGGCAGATGTTGTAAATTGTAATTGCTATTTTGCTTTTATGTACTTAAGGTCTCTTATCACTTTTAATTTACACAGCATTTATTGCTTCATCTTTACATTGTTCTCTTGTTTACTATAATTTTTGGTTCATTTTAGTAGACTCAATAGTCCTTTTGATTTTTGATATTGAGATTCTCCAAGAAGTCATGAACAACGCTTGAACATTATATTGGAGAATGTTTTAGTTTATTTGTTGGGAACTTATCTCCTACCTGCATTGTTGAACATGTTGGGAAAATACTTTACCATCATAATGATTGTTCATGTTGGATCATCAAAAATTTGTGAATTGAAGCGGAAGCGTACATAAATCAGACATGGTTAATGCAATGATTTAGTCATGCGGTTTTAATCTTCCAGATCAACAATCAACACGTTGTTCCTTTGTTTCTCTTTGAAGATGGGAGTCAGAACAGAATGAACAAAATCGTGTGATCCGGGGACCATAACCGTATATATGTACTAATGCCACATTAACCTAATTATGTCCATCATGAAATTAAGAACATGCCTAGTCTCTACACATAATGGCACACACTTTAATTAAATACTTCAAAGCCCAAAATACCAAAACCTTATTACATCACTTTAAACGAGATTAACCAAAATTGATAGCCTTTAATTTAGTACACAATATTTGACATATAAGCCCACGTGTTCGATTAAAATCCTTACAATCTCCCTTGGACTATACGTGTTACCTTATATTTGTACATTAAACATAATCTTATGAGTACTCAAAATTTTGCTAGCATTACTGAATGCATCCCCGAACAATCCGATCCATCAATTATATCAACATAAGATCAAATCGACTTTCACTACTTATATCATAACTAAACCCATCAATGGTCACGTATATTGATATAACCGAATGACATGGATCAAGCATGGATGTGTAGCATGAAAATTGCATGTGATGTGATCTTAACATGCTTATTTCCAACTGGTCCACCTTAATACCTTAGTAAGACCATTTTCAAATAAATTCAGAGATAATAAACTAAAAACTTTATAACCAAAAATAACTTTAACCATATCCAAAATGAAAGTACATGTTTCTAATATGAAAAGCACATAAATACAAACTCTCACTAAAACTAGATATCCTCAAGATAGATTACACCCATATGAGAAGTGTGCTCGTGAAAGACCTTGGGTATCAATCCCTTAGTAAGTGGATCCGCAACCATAGAGTTTGTCCCGACATGCTCTATTGACACCTATCCACTCTGAACTGTTTCTTTAACAGCCAGGAACTTGATCTCTATATGTTTTGACTTCGTCGAGCTCTTGTTATTATTGGAATATAGCACAACTAATTTATTGTTACAAAATAACTTGAGTGTCTTTCTATACTGTCCATAATGCGTAGCCCAGTGACAAAATTTTGCAGCCATATACCACGATTTGATGCATCATAACATGCTGCAAACTTCGCTCCATGATGGAAGTAGCTATAAGTGTCTGCTTAGCACTCTTCCAGGAAATAACACCTCCAGCAAGCAGTTAGATATAGCCTGAAGTGGATCTCCTACTATCCTGGCATCCCGCGAAATCGGAATTAGAATAACCGATAATCTCCAACTGATCTGATCTCCTGTATATGAGCATGTAGTCCTTTGTTTTCTGTAATACCGCATGACCTGTTTGGCTGCTTTCCAATGATCCACACTCAGGTTATTTAAATATCTCTCTAGCATCCTAACAATGTACGCTATATCCGGACGCGTACAAACTTGAGCATACATGAGACTCCATATAGCTGAAGAATAAGGAGTCTTCTGCATTTCTTTAATTTTCAAGTCATTTTTGGTGCATTGACTTAAACTGAACTTGTCTCCTTTAGCCACAGCGGTGTTACCTGATTTACAATATTGCATGTCATATTTTTTAAATACCTTTTCGATAGAGCTCTTTTGTGATAATCCAAGAATATCCCGAGAACGATCCCGATGTATCTGAATTTCTAATATAAAATAGGCATCACCAAGATCTTTCATCTCAAAATTCATTGCTAGAAATCTCTTGGTTTCGTGCAATAAGCCTATATCGTTGTTGGTAAACAATATGTCATCGACATATAAAACCAGAAAAAATATACTTACTCCTACTGAACTTGTGGTATATACAATCATCGACCAAATTCATCTCGAAACCATATAAGATGATCACTT
>CAIGRN010075590.1:0-12732 GCA_903798345.1 Fraxinus anomala
AAGTAAAGTAACTTCATTGGTTTGTGTGTAAAATATTTTATTGGGTAAATGTGTGGTGGAGAATCTTACTGTAGCAAATAATGTTTTGAAATAATGGTAGACCAACAGGGGCCAAATAGAACGAATACAACTTACCAGAGCCAAATTTGTCAAAGGCCCCAATGCTAATATGGACACTTCACCAGGATACTCTGAAACTTTATCGACCAAAAATTCAGATGCAGTTTTCTCGAGTTTCTGGGATTTCGGAGGTGGTAATGAGATGTTCCCCAGTCCATCTGAGCCATGCACAAAGTCTGCAATACGTGGCTTTCCTCTCTGTTCCAAAATTTCAAACTTTTAATTATAGTCAAGCTACAATAAATAGCAAGATACAAACAATCCTAGACTCAGATTCACATTTATGTAAAAGGGATGAAACATTGACATTTCACCTCCAACCAAAAATTCAGATGCAGTTTTCTCGAGTTTCTGGGATTTCGGAGGTGGTAATGAGATGTTCCCCAGTCCATCTGAGCCATGCACAAAGTCTGCAATACGTGGCTTTCCTCTCTGTTCCAAAATTTCAAAATTTTAATTATAGTCAAGCTACAATAAATAGCAAGATACAAACAATCATAGACTCAGATTCACATTTATGTAAAAGGGATGAAACATTGACATTTCACCTCCAATCCACCCCCTCCTCCGCCAAAAAGAAAAGGGAAAAGAAAGAGAATATATGGCAACAAAATATGAGATATCATAGCAATATGTGCTACATAGCGAAGTTTCTGTGACAATAAACCAAGCAATGTCTGGCCAAGGCCAGTTATCAACTTGGAAATTCTGAGAAATACTTAGAGGATTGGTGGAGATTAAAATTAGATTTTTAGTAGATTGTGATAGAAGTTTTTGAAATGTGTGATTGAAAAGTTGTGGGACCATAAAAAATGTAGTTAACATTGATTGTTTGACTTTGACTTGGATTAAAATACGGACCAAACAGGGGCCTAATAAAAATGTTGGACAATTATACAATGATCATGATACAAAACAATGCAGCCAAAAGTTTCTGCTGTAATTGTCATTAGCGATAAACTCACTAAAAGCCATCAAAACCTTTTAACCTCCTTCATATCCAGGTCAAGAAGACATGAACAACTGTGTACTGCATATACATACAAAGTATGTTATGTGTGTGGAACATAGAATACATCAGTTACCAAGGAACATTAAAGCTATCATCCATGTCCTAGCACATAAAGAGGGGACAAAAAAGAGGTGACAATAATCTCATACAAAAAAGAACTAAATTAGCTGTGTAAGCTCAATTCGTGCATAAATGTATATACCTTTAAAGCTTCAGCACTACCCTCTGCCACAGGAACATCTGGATATCCAGCAATCTCGCACTATCGTTTTGCACAATAAAAACAGTAATAGATTGTGAACATGTTTCAAAAACATGAAACTCCTGAAATTACAGAACAATTTACTGAGAGGAAAGAGAATCAAAGTGAAAACACATACCAGAAGCAAGGCATTGCGTGTAGCATCTTCTGTAGAAACATTACCAAATATTGTCGTCAATCCTAATATCTCTAAATCGTGTGACTGGAATGCCATTAAATAACGGTACGATAGTAGACGTATTAAAAGAAGCCTTTTACTACTTTAGACAACTAATCAGAAACATGTGAAATGCTAAAGAGAATATGCATAAATATTCAATAATGTAAATAACTATCCTAAAATGAAAAATCCAGCTTGCCAGATGCAGTGAACTATACATTCCCTTCGAACCCAAAAACAAGAAATATGATATTATGCATGCCCTCTCTTAAATTCGTCGTAGTCCTCCATGAAGTGGGCCACACTACACATTCTCATCCCATGTATCTCGTAATTACAGCATTTAGGGCAGCAAATGACTTCTTTTCTTATATTTCTACACGCCAGCATCCCTCAAGTCAAGTCTATTCACACACTTGATGATCCTTCGAAAAGACTTTAAAGGTGAGAAAGATAATGCTTATATTCCTCCCCCCCCCCCCCCCCCCCCCCCCCCCCCCCCCCCCCCCCCCCCCCCCCCCCCCCCCCCNTCCTTTTCAAAAAATGAGTACCAATGGTGCAATATTCCCAAGTAAAAAACTACCCTCCAGGCTCCAAACACCCTTCCCCTTCCCCCCCCAACCCCCACCCCCACCCCAATCTACCCTCAGACTCAGTAATACCTAATGACCCCAAGATATTGTATCCAAAACTTACGTCAGAAATATACTAATACCACACAAAAGTGCTTGCTCTGCTAAAGAAATTTAACCTCTACCTAGTATGGCATGGCATCGATATCTCTGTTAATTGAAGTCATAAGACGGTCTGATGCCCAGTTCCTCACGTATTTAATTAAACACGCGTAACCTTAACCTTCTTTTCTCCTTTCTAACTATTAAAAGCATAATCTAAGAAACAAAAGGAAAAAGATTAAGGAATGAAAAGGATAAACTAATAACAAATACAGAAGAACTAAAGCCAAGAAAAGAATCCCATTACTTGTACAAAATGTTCATAACCACATCAACATTAACTTGTTCAAGTAACTATTAGTTCTTAAAAGCAGCTTAAACTTAACCCAAAAGCTAATACAACATTAAAACGAAGGCAAAAACAGTAACTAAATAGTGCCACATTCATATCTACAAGCTGTAATAATTTACTTGAATTAGGTAATTGTACAAGCATTTTTTATACAAATAAAAACTTATTAAAATCAATTCAATTACCGAGTACAAGAATTAAGAACTAAAACCAAGATATTAACATACTTACCAATCCCAGGATCAGTATCAATAATAATTTTCTCACGTTTCAGGGCACAAAAATCACTGGAAACCACCAGCCCATCAATCGCATCACTGTTAAGAATCGACATCACCACTTTTCACACCGAAGAGAATCCGCAAAGGAGAAAAAAAAAATCAACGAGTCCCGGAAATTGGAAATGAAATCATACAGTAAATGGGATTATCATAATATCGAATAAATTATACTTGCAATTGCACCTATTTTGCTTAAAGAAATAAAAAAGGTAAAGAATGTATAGTCAGCTCCGAGTGTAAAAGTAACTTATAACCATTAACATCCTCGCCCCTACGTTCCGTACCATAAGCCGCCAACCTAGTTTCTAAATCAATATATACTCATCGATACATACATGAACACGTGTACATGTACTGTAGGTATAATAATGGTGTTTGGACCTATCTTTTGTGAAATATGGCTTATGCCAAGTTGCCAACTGAATTTTGAATATTCTAGTGAAGGAAAAATTAGTACTATGTTTTTTTGGGAATGTGATCTCGCTCTTGATCCATAGTTAAGTCATTGTTTGACTCTATTTAAAATAAAATATTTATTTCGCGTACTCATTTTCAATCGTACATTCATAAAATAAAATATTTTGTATGTAAATTAAAAAAAATTCTTTATTTTTTAACCACGCATTCTCGAAAAAATTACTATTCAAAACATCATTTTTACTCCATAATGACCATCAAATAGGAGCTAAGAAAGTAATTTAAGCAAGTTGTATAGTTTAAGCCAAGTTTAAAAATTATTTGTAAACATTCAAGTTATTTATTTTATTTACATACTTTGAAGATCTTCAAGAATTGAGATCTGTTGTCCAATTTGTTATTCATCTAATTACAAATTAACACATCATGAAAAATTAAAATTGTTGTTTAAGGTTGAAAAATTAAAATTGATTACAACTTTAATTTTTCATGATGTGTCAATTTACAATTGGGTTGACAACAAATTGGAAAGTATAAATGGACATCAGATCTCAACTCGATCTTTCAATAATATTCACCCGTTTTTACTCACTTCTATTAATGTTTAATTTAAACTATTTACTTTCCAAACATATTTCGAAATAAAAGTATCAAATTCATCGAGTATCACCATGTGAAAAGACTATCAATACTCCATAACTTGCACTTTTAGCCCTTATTTGTCTATCATTCTCTAAAAACTTTTTTCTCACTCATTTTCAACAATACATTCTGATGATAAAATATTTTGCACGCGACTCGAAACCTGACGTGGATTGGATTCTTGATACGATTTGTACCTTTCATATGTGTTCAAATAGGGATTAGTTTGAAACATATGAAACCGTTACAATGGGTTTTGTGGTAATGAGAAATAATTCACCTTGTAAGATAACTGGTAATAGGGATAGCAAAAAAAATCTGACAAACCCGATATTTGTGGGGGGCCCACCACTAACGGGGTACGGATTACCCACTTAATTTAGTATTCGAGTCGGGGATGGGGACGGGGTGGATACGAGTACCACACCCCGTTTATTTATTTATTTATTTTTAGAATTCAATATTTTAAATAAAAAATTTCACCAAATTTCATTAGTTCTAATAAAAAATGACAACTAAGATTATCTAAAAAATATAACAAATAATAAAAGCATTAGTTTACCAAATATATTTGAAAATTTTGACTTTTAAAAATAAACAAAAAATTTAAAAAATATATTATTGTCTCACTTTCATGAATAATGGAGGCACTAAAATGAATTATCAAAAATTTATATTTAAAAAAAAAAGGTAGTAAACAGGGTAAGGGCTTCGCTCCTACTTAAACGGGTAATGAGGCGGGAAATTATCTGGCAGGGAAGGGAAGGTTGCCTTGACCCCGACCCGTCCCATTATCATCCTTAGTTGGTATTAGTAAGGTTAGAATCAAGATGTTCGATGGGACAGTAGGACACTTGGTGATGTAAGATATGTTCCAAACTTGAAGCGAAATATTATCTCCTTGAGTACTCTTGATTCAAAGGAATACAGGTATACCGGTGGAGGTGGAGTTTTGAAAGTTAGTAAAGGTTCTAGAATTGTAATAAATGAGCAGAGGAAGTTCTGGTTATATGTCTTGTAGAGCTCTACAATCGTGGTTAATGAAGCTGTCACTGATAAGTCCGTTTTACACACTTATTTTGAGCCACAAACATGGATAATTGTTAATAAATATGTGGAATATAGCTTAATTCGATGTAATTTTTGTTTTGCAGGACAACGATGATGATTATGGCGAAAATTATGAGAAAAATGGAAATATGACTAAAATGAAAGAAAACCAAATTTCAAGGACCAATGTGTAAATAATCGAAAGATTACCCAAAAGCGGAATTGAAGATGTGAAGATGGCGAGATTAAATTGATCAAAGGAATTAAACATTGGAAGAAGAAAAGGTGGGAAAAGAGGTCGAGAAATGTGGAACAGAGTTGAAGGACCAAATTGTAACACTTTGAAAGAGGAATGAGCTATGCGGTCGCATAGCTTAAAATCTATGCAGTCGCATAGATGGCTTCAACAATTTCCAGCGCCATTTTCAAAATAACTATGCGGTTGCATGCAACTTAACTATGTGGTGCATAGTTTCTTTTTTAGACGAATTTTCTGGTTTCCTTGTATGATTGAAACACTTATGGAAACAATATCATGGTCGTATATTTAAACCCTAGAGCCGTCTATAACACGGAGGGGAGACTGTTAAATAAGTCAGGAGCATTGATTATTCAATATTTCAATCGTGTGTTAAGGTGTATAACTAAGTTTAGAGAAGAATATTACATAGGGATTCGTGACGAGGAAATTATTGATGAAGGAAACATGCTGGCTGAAGATTTCATGATGCCAGAAATCATTCAGAGTCAATCCCGCATCATCTACCCTCCATTTGGGCAGCCTAACTTCCAGTTGAAGACCAACGTCATACATCTATTTCAAAATGGACATTAGTTTTATGGAAACCCACGTACACAAGTCTCTCAATTCTTGGAGATCTGTCAACACTTCCAATATCAGGGTATCTCAGATAATGCTATCAGACTAAGGCTGTTTCCCTGTACGCTATGTGATAAAGCACTGGAGTGGTATGATTCTCAACCTATTGCCAACATCAGCACATGGAACGACTTAGCTCAGAAATTCTGCACAAAGTTTTTTCCACCGAACAAAATTGTAAAATTGAACATGACATCTAAATTTTCCGTCATGGTGAATCAGAATCATTTGATGAAGCTTGGAATCATTTCAAAAACATGCTAAAGAAGTGTCCTCATCACGGTATTAGCAAAGGACTCCAGATCCGATATCTTTATGTGGGATTGCTTCTATCATTCAAAAGTATGGTGGATTCTTCATCAAATGGTTCGTTATCAACAAGAACTATTGATGACGCCTTGAAACTATTCGAGACAATGGCGACTACTTCAGCAATCAAATGAAGGTGCCAGGTGTATATGAGGTGGATGCTCACTCAGCCTTGACAGCAAAAATAGATTCATTATTCCATAAGGTAGAAAGCATATCACAGACACTAATATTTCACAAGCCAAAAAGTTGACCTGTGAGGAATGTGGAGCAAATCACAACACAATGGATTGCCCAATTTTGGCTCAAGGTATGGAACAAGTGGACTTCATACAATCGGGACAACATCAACAAATGAATCCACATTCAGAAACATACAACCCAGGGTGGAGAAAGCATCCTAACTTCTCTTGGGTGGTCAGAATCAAAATAGGCCACAGTGTCAATTTTAGCAATCGGAGAAGAAGTTATAGTTGGAAGAGATGTTCGGTAATTCATGGAAACCAACAATCAGTTTATGCGAAAAACTAAATCAACCCTCCAAGATCAGAGTGCAGCTATTAAAAACTTGGACACTCAAATGGGACGAATGACACTATCTATGAATGACAGAGCACCAGGTTCACTACCCAGCAATACAGAGATCAACCCAAAGGAACACGCTAAAGTAATAACAACTTGAAATGGGGTGCAACTATCGAAAATTCATGTTAAGAGACTTGCTGCGAGTAAAGAAAAAATGCCTTCTTCGAGTAAGGAGCAAGTGGAACAGACTGAACAGACACCTGAAGCACCTGCAAATGAGAGTTCAGAAACACTAAGGGTTAAGGAGAAGAATCATATCAATCCTTACGAGCCTCCTATTCCATTTCACCAGAGATTAAAAAAGCACAAGATGGATCAACAATACAAGAAATTCCTAGAGGTCTTCAAGAAACTACACATCAACATTCCGTTCGCCGATGCCTTTAATCAAATGCCTAGCTACACCAAGTTTTTGAAGGACATTCTATCTAACAAATGCAAGCTAGAAGAGCATGAGACAGTAATGTTAATTGAGGAATGCAGTGCTAGAATCCAGAAAAAGCTACCTCCAAAACTTAAAGACCCAGGGAGTTTTACTGTACCTTGCATTATTGGAAATTGTCATTTCGATAAAACTTTATGTGATTTAGGTAAAAGAAATTGCCGCCCAAGCTCAAGGATCCAGGGAGCTTTACCTTACCTATTTCAATTGGAGAAGCTGGTACTTTTAATACTTTATGTGATACTAGTGCGAGTATTAACTTGATGCCACTTTCTATTTTCAGGAAACTTGATTTGGGAAGTGACTCTGTAGCTGGCTGATCGATCCCTTACCCACCCAAAAGGGATTATAGAAAATGTGCTAATTAAAGTGGAAAAATTCATCTTCCCAGTAGATTTCCTTATCCTCGACATGGAGGAAGACAAGGATATACCACTTATACTAGGCCGACCATTCTTAGCTACTAGGAGAGCATTCATCGATTTACAGAAGGGTCAATTAATTTTGAAGATCGGCGAGGAACAAGTTGCTTTTAATGTCTTCAAGGCCATGAATTCCCGACTGAGTTCTATAGCTGTTTCCAAATAGATGTACTTGAAAAAGTGGTCCAAGATACATTTCTACTGCACAACTCGTCAGACGCGTATGAAGCATGTATCGTACATTCCTAATCTACTCACTTTAATTCTCTTGAGATTGAGACATGTTCAAGGTTTTTGGAAACTAACCCACCATACACACGGAAACGTTACTTTGAGGAATTAGGAATTGGTCCTACAAGGCCACTACCATCTGTTCAATAGCCTTCAAAGTTGGAGCTTAAGCAACTACCACCTCATCTTTGTTATGCTTACTTAGGGGAATCTTCTATACTTCCGATAATTATTTCGAGCCCAGTTAGTGAGGTGGAGGAAGAGAGAATACTACAGGTACTCCAGAAAAATAAAACAGCAATTGGATAGTCTATCGCGGATGTCAAAGAGATCAGCCCTTCACTGTACATGTACAATATTCTCATGGAGGAGAATTTTAAACCCTGTATAGATGGTCAGAGAAGGCTAAACCCGAACATGAAGGAGGTGCTTAGGGCTAAAGTATTGAAACTCCTAGACGCTGGAATCATTTACCTGATATGTATCGTGGTGTAGAACGAGAAGAATGAATTAATTCCTAAGCAAATTGTTAAAAGTTGGAAAGTGTGCGTTGATTTACCAGAAACTCAATGATGTCACTAGGAAAGATCACTTTCCTCTTCCATTCATTGATCAGATGCTTGAACTGTTGGCAGGTCATTCACACTACTGCTTCTTTTACGACTATTCTGGACATAATCAGATCCCAGTAGCACCCGATGATCATGAGAAGACCACTTTCACATGCCCTTATGGTACATTTTCTTACCTTAGGATGCCATTCGATTTGTGCAATGCTCCTGCTACCTTTCAACGTTGCATGATGGCGATTTTTTCTGATATGGTGGAGAAATTCATAGAAATTTTCATGGATGACTTTTCAGTGTTTGGATCGTCATTTGATGAATGTTTGGAGCATCTGAGTTTGGTATTATAGTGGTGCAGGGGGATCAACTTGGTATTGAATTGGGAAAAATGCCACTTCATGGTATATGAGGGCATTGTATTGAGACATCGCATTTCAGCTAACGGGATAGAGGTGGACAAAGCGAAAATTCAGGTTATTGAGAAATTACCGCCGCCTACATTAGTTAATGGTGTTCGTAGTTTTCTTAGGCATGCTGGATTTTATAGATAGTTCATTAAAGATTTCTCAAAGATCACAAAGGCTCTATGTAACCTACTGGTCAAGGATGTCACATTTAACTTCTCTGAAGAGTGTCTTGCAGCTTTCAACACGTTAAAAGAGAAGCTAATTCAGCACCAGTGATCATCGCACTAGATTGGAGTTTGCCATTTGAAATAATGTGTGATACTAGCGATTACGTGGTGGGGGTAGTTTTAGGACAACAGAAGAATACGTATTTCACGTGATATACTACGTAAGCAAAACATTAACGGACTCTTATCTAAACTATGCAACTACGGAGAAAGAATTGTTAGTGGTGGTCTATGCCTTTGAAAAATTGTGGTCATATCTTGTGGGATCAAAGGTCATCGTTTACACTGATCGTGCTTCCTTAAAGTACTTGTTGACGAAGAAAGACACCAAATCGAGACTTATCCGGTTGGTGTTACTACTACAAGAATTTGATCTGGAGATAAGGGATACGAAGAACAATGAAAATGTGGTAGCAGACCATTTATTTCGACTGGTGCCAGGAAAGAAGAATGATTCCATTGACATTAATGAATTTTTTCTAGATGAGCAGATTTTCAGCATGGATGGAGTACCTTAGTATCCTGACATCATAAATTACTTGGCCAAGTCTATCACACCACCGGATTATTCGGGTCATCAGCGGAAAAAAAATTTCGCTGACTTGAAATATTAATTTTGGGAAGATCCCATTTTGTATAGGCGAAGAGCATATCAGATTATTCGAAGATGTGTGCCAGAGGAAGAAGTCCTTAAAATATTGGAGCAATGTCATTCATCTACATACGCGGATCATTTTGGGGCATCCAAAATAGCTGCAAAAATTCTACAATCTGGGTTTTATTGGCCTTCAATATTTTGGGATGCCTTTAGCTTTGTGAAGCCGTGTGATAGGTATCAACGCACTAGAAATATCTCGAGAAGGAATGAGATGCATCTAAATAGCATCCTTGATGTGGAACTTTTAGATGTAAGGAAAATTGACTTCATGGGACCGTTCCCACCATCGTTCTCAAATCAATAAATACTGGTTGTTGTTGACTATGTTTCCAATTGGGTGGAAGCAGTAGCATTGCAAACCAACAATGCTAAGATGGTGATTGGGCTTTTAAAGAAGTATATTTTTACCCATTATAACACTTATCTGGCTATAATCAGTGATGGGTGCAACCACTTTTGCAATCGTCATTTTAAGTCATTGTTGGCTAAATATGGCGTCCGACATTGTGTAGCAACTCCATATCATCCCCAAACTAGTGGCCACGTTGAAATCTCTAACTGGGAGTTGAAAAGAATACTAGAGGTAATAGTGTGCTCTTCTAGGAACGATTGGTCTAAGAAGCTTGACGAAGCACTATGGGCTTACAGGACAACATTCAAAACACCTATACGCATGTCTCCATACCGGTTGGTTTTTTAGGAAAGTATGTCATTTGTCAGTTGAGTTGGAGCATCGAGCATACTGGGCAGTCAATAATTGAAACTTTAATTTGAAAGCAGCTGGTGAAAAGAAATTGCTGCAATTGAATGAGATGGATGAATTCCGACTGGAGGCGTATGAGAATGCAAAACTTTATAAGGAGCGCACCAAAAAGTGGCAATATTCAGAGACAGAAGTTTGTGGTAGGGTAACAAGTTCTGTTATACAATTCGAGACTCAAGCTTTTTCCTGGGAAATTGAGGTGAAAATGGTTCGGGAATATACAGTCAATAAGGTATTTCCATATGGAGCAGTTAACATCACTCATGATAGCAAGGAAACATTTAAGGTGAATGGACAACGATTGAAACCTTATTGGAGTGGTGATTTTCCAAAAGAAAAGTCCATCGTCTATCTCAGCACATCGGAGTGAATCAACCGAAGTACAGTTGAGCTATATACTATAAATTAGCGTTGGTTGGGAGGCAACCCAACACATTCTTCCCTTTTATTTATTTCACTTTATGCAATAGATAAGGAATTTTTCATGTTTTTGAAAATTTTTAGTCATATTAGGTCATTCATTGTCCCTAGAGGTCACTTAGAGTCTACTCATGGTCTAAATTGGTTTTAAATGTGTTGTACATAAGTTTGGGGGTATTCAAATGGTATTTAGTTGATTCGGTGAAAAAATCACGCATTTTGAAACGAAACAATCAATTTTGGGCTTTTCGGGATCAATGGGTGTTTTTAAGTTTAAAATATTTTTGGAACAAAATTTATGGCATCTACACACATCCATGTGATTTAAAATATGTCTGACAAGTTTTGGAGGTGTTGGAATACCGAGTTGCACTGTGAATGGAAATTCGAAATTCTAGTGATAATTGACCAAAAACGAGTTTTCGAAAAGTTGATTAGGTTTTCCAAATTTTTCCATGTTGCCTATACTCATTATATCTATTAGAACTTATTTAGCACGAAAATCGAGGCATTGAATGATCGAACATTGTAAATTTTTGAAACAGGCCATAAAACCCTTCCCTAGTAGTAGTCTATGCGACCGCATAGACTTACCTAAGATGCGGTCGTAAGTAAGGAATCAGGGCCAAAATAGGCTCTGATGTTTTACTCTATGCGACTGCATGTGATTACTCTATGCAACCGCATGGGATTACTCTATGATGTCGCATAGAGTAAATTAGGCCCCCTTTTTTTAAAAAAACATACACACATCACACACATCGTCCCATTCACTCACGCACACGACCACACACGCATGTGGTCACGGCATATACCACCACTCAAAAAACCATCATACACGACACACACACTCCCGAAACACATCACTCGCACTCCCCTTGTCTCCATTCCTCTTTAATATCAAAGCCGACATCAAAGTATGTTCTCTATTTTTGCCCTTTTTTATGTAAGTTTTCCATTGTTGTTTGGGGATGAAATTGAATATTGAGATAGCGTAAGGGCATTAGGTTGATGATAGGTTTGTGATTGTTGAGTTGAATTGAGAAAAAAATTCATGGTTTGATTCGTACCCATATCTTGAAATTTCCATGGAAAATAAAGCGCTTACAAAGTGTTCAATGAAATGTGTATGTGACAATTTGTGTGGAATTAAAGTTCATTTCGAATTTGAAATTGTTGATATGCATTTTGAATTTCGTTTTGTGTTAATGTTCATTGAAAAATGCCGTTGCAAACACCAAAACCAACATTGACCACACCTAGTGTCACGGACCGCAGCTTCACTTAAGCCCCGTGACCCTATCGCAGCCGCAGTTTGCCCTAATTTCGGCCGCACATTGTAAACATTAGTCTATTTTGAGTTGTAATTTTCATTCCATGTACTAATTTATTTCAATTATAAAATAGCTAAAACATAGGAAAAGTTTAGTATGATTCTTCGGCATAAAAACGTCTACTCCCAACAGTTGGATTTTTGNAAACGTCTACTCCCAACAGTTGGATTTTTGTTGCTAGGTCTATTATAGGGGGTATTAGTCTTTCAAATAATCTTTCAACTTTTCTAGTGTTCGCCCCCTGCACTAGCCATTTCTAATTTCCTGCTTTCGTCAATTGTAATTTTTTACTTTCAGTAATCAATGATCAATTTCATTTCAATGGATCTCAATTTAATGTTGCAAGCTTTCTATAATTTATAATCAAATTTTGTTTCGTTCCAAAACGATCGAGAAAAGGCGAAAGGTAGTCTAGCGGAGCAGACTACTACCGCATGGTATCCCTTTCTGTATTAAGAAGAATGGCATCCCATAAAAGTTGGTATCAGAGTTACGGCTTAAGACCCTCGATAAGAAAG
>CAIGRN010075612.1:0-11192 GCA_903798345.1 Fraxinus anomala
GTATTAATAATAATACACTGCAATACTCTCTTTCTTTGATCGTTGGCTAAGTTCTCGTTAAATTTAAATTTAATGGGTTGATTTTTGAGAAGACAACTTATTTCTCTATTTTATTAATCAAAATTTGCTGCATTGAGAAATGTCTTTTTATTTTTTATTTTCTTTTTGCTTTTGTTTTTGTCTTGATCTGGACTTCAATACTTATTTATACAAGAAAACAGACATTGTTGTAGGTCATTTAGGAATTGTAAAAGTATGACTTGAAACTGTTCATAAACGATTTAAATTATTATATAGAAATAAATGATGAATAAATGAGTAATACTTGTCAATTTTTCGATACGGGTAGATAAAAAGTGACTCAAGTTTTTCTAAACATGAGCCAAACATAGTCTAAAATGCTTGACATTGTTGCGCCATTGATTGACGAGTCTATTCGACATGAATAAAGTTATTTAGCAATATTAATATTATAATATCAATCTAAATGACACTAATATATTTTAAATAATATGTACAATTAATTGAACCACTTAATTATACATTTTATTGATTCTATCATATAGCGTCATTTAAAATAATATTTTAACTTCGATGATGTTAGATAACATTATCCTTTAAACATAAAATTATAAGTGTTTTGGCCTTGTAAACAAATGAATTTGCGATTTTCGTGTGAATCGAAAATTCAATTTTTAACCAAACTTGCAGTCGTAGACTACCCTTGTTATCGAATGACGGACCCACACCAATTGATCAAGTCAAAAAGAGAGATTTATGCATAGAAAAATTAGGTTTGTAATATTTACGTTTCATAGTTTGTACATGAACACGGCCACTATTTATATGGCTAAAGACAAATAACAGATAGACACCCACCACATCACCAAAACCTAGCAATTTCTGGTATCTTTCTTCGATCTCTCATTAATTCATCATCTACCCATCTCACCAAATTCACCCCTTTTCATAAATTTAACTGAAAAAGGTTAAAAAAGATTTGGGATTATTATATATAGCACGAATTCTGCCCTCATTCCAAACCCAAAGGCCAAAAAAAATTTAAGAAAAATAAAGGGCTCTATCTAGAATTTTTCTTTGAGATCGAAAGAAGCAGATCTGAAGCCATGGGTGGAGGAAATGCACAGAAATCCAAGATGGCTCGTGAAAAGAATTCGGAAAAGATGAAGGCTGCAGCAAAAGGTATGACTTACATAAAAACCAAGGTACTAATTGAGATCAAATAGGGAATTTATTGATTTGAATAGGATTTAATCTGATGAAAAGATTGTGATTTTTGCGCAGGAAGTCAGCTTGAATCCAACAAAAAGGCCATGACGATCCAGGTTTAGATTATATATTTATTCTACATAATTTTTATTTTGTCTTTCTGGTTTAATTTGGGTTTTTTTGTTGATGTTTTCTTGGAGTATTCTGTATATGTAACTTGCAGTAATTTTCCGTTCATTGTTTAATTGTTTTGCTTAATTAAAGTAGATTTTCCAAGATTGTTATACTCTTTAAGAAGTTTTGATTTTGATATTCGATTTTGGAAAAGGAGAAGCAAACTGGTTTAGGATTTTTCTTGGTGAACACGAGACTAATTTTTCTTGTTTTAACTAAAAGAAATTCATGTTTTTATTTTAAATTTTACTTACTATAGTTTGGATATTCATGACAGAAAAACAATAAGAAGTTAAAACTTAAAAATGCCTCATTTTTATTTTTATTTTTTTGAAAAACCTCTGTTTAGTAGTAAATTAGAGGGTTTGAAACTTGCTCAACATTTTCTTTATCTGAGAAAAAAGTGCAGCTTCTTTTGACTGGAGAATAGCTTTGGGTTTTGAATTGAGCTATGTTGCAAAGATAAAAGCTATCTTTTGTATTGGAGCGTTTAAAAAATTATGGTTCTGAATTCGCTTATTTACTGACCAGCTTGAAAATGGAAAGTGTCAAGGAGTCGAGTGACTTGAGTTGACGCTATAATTGACACAGACAAGAAAAAAAAAAAAGAGATAGCTTTCACATGGAAAGCTATATTTAACTGGTTTGCATTAAATTTTAGGATCTAAATAAAGCAAGCTTCAGGTATTCAAGATCTTCATATAATACTTTGTTCATGAATATAAGTGCACTAGATTTTTTATGATTATGCATTTGTTAAATTGTATGCAGCCTAGTTGATACCTCCACCGCAGTCCTCCATCTTTTGATTGGTTTTCACTTCTTCAATTGATCAATCTCTCCGTTTTTGTGCTGTACTCTGGATCTCGTTTAGCTCTTTAGGTGCAAGCTATAAAGTTCTTTATTCAAGCATCTTATTTTCTCCACTATATTTCGAACTCCAAAGTGACAAAGAAAGGACAGTTTACTTTTACAATATGATGATAGTCTGAATTAGCTGCATTTGTACACTTTCAATTCGAATACCCATCTTAGTAGGGGGAACTGGTTCTCTCTTTGAGACATCCTTCCTGCTGAGCCTTACCCCCTTCCCCTGGGCGGACCCACATGCATTAGATGAGAATGGTCATCTACGCTATATGCACAGCTATAAGCAAGAATTTACAAGTGTGATGTAGAATTTTCTGCTAAAGTAGTAGAAGTCATCTTGTGCTTAATGTTTATGATGCATGCTTGTATATATTGCATTTATCATCGTTTCCAATGCTTGGCGGTTGTGATTTGCAGTGCAAGGTGTGCATGCAGACATTTATCTGCACTACTTCAGAGGTGAAATGCAGGGAACATGCTGAAGCAAAGCACCCCAAAGCTGATGTCTACGCTTGTTTTCCTCATCTTAAGAAATGATGATTTCCAGTTAAAGAAAACATCAAATATGGGTTTCAACTGTGTCTCCAATCTGTCATGTGATTTAGCTAGGACCGGTTTCATTGTTTCTATTGAAATAATGTTCCAAACTGTTGTTGGTTAAATGGCTTGAAACTCTTAAATATGTTTATAATATCTCCTGTTCACTTTTAGTTCATTTTATTACTGTTTTGTGAAGTATGATTGGCAGCTTCCAGAATCTAATGATTTAGTGGTGCCAGATTTTTAATCTTCTGTCCTCATTTCAACGTCTCCATGGCTGTCCTCCGAGTAAAGTTGACAATTCATTACATCAAACTCTAGTTAGCATATAGCAAGACACTATTGTAGTATATTCTGTGATTCCTTGCTTGCTATTTGCTAACAATATTGAGTTGTCAAATGTCGGTGGTGGACGGCTAAAGTGATCAAGAAACGAGGACCATAGATCTCAACTCGTTTTTAGTAATAGTGGGGCTGAATTCGAAAAATCATTACAGATGAGTTATCACATTATAGCAAAGAGCTACAAATAATTAAAGAAAGGTAGCAACATTGGCAAATTGTCACATTGGTAGTGCCCTGATCTCAACTCTACAATGGGTGTTCGGATTGACAACCACCTTGTGTTATTGATATGAATGCATAGTTTGATAAATTGGATTACAGTCTTGCTTAGTTTTGTCCATTACTTGCGTGCCTTACATGTTCAAACTACACAATGAGCGACCGCACACCCTAATCAATTATGTATGCAAATTTTGTTATTGACGTGTTTGATAGGCCGGATGGGAACAGAACTGAAGAAGATAAAATTTGGTTTGATATCCTGACGCCAAACATGCCTTCCATTTCATATCCCGATATTTGTGTTCACTTGCAAGGAATGGCAGGAAAGTTTTTCTACGATAAATCTGCATTCAATCTTGACATGAACTACACCAAATCAGACAAACATAACTCGTAACTATAGTAATAACTATAACGCTGTGATAGCTAAAACACGAACTAAGACCAATCAACAGAGGATCTGCGAACTGTAAAATTTGGCATTTCATTCATACAAGTATTGAAAATACAATATCTTTGCAATGACGAGGGAATTAGGAGGATGCTATAAAGCTGTTTAGCAACTATCATCTTCAGAACATGGAAATTTCAGACATTATTACGTCACTTAGACATGTTAAAGAGTACAAGCCTACTGCGTCCGCATTCTACTATTTTCAGCAGCCCTCACTTGGATAAAGTATGGATGAGCCTGAGATAAGAACGAGGGTGCTTTAGAAATTTTTATTAAGCCAACTAATAGATCGAAAATGTGAATAGGGAGCAAGAGAAAGACCAAATGCAGGCATACAAGTACAAGAACAGTGAAATTGAAGGCACCTAAATTCTGGAACTAAAACCCGCTGTGATGCCAATGAAATAGGTGATAAAGAAAGGACGAGAAATATCACCCTCATTATTCAAACTATAGTAATAACTATAACGCTGTGATAGCTAAAACACGAACTAAGACCAATCAACAGAGGATCTGCGAACTGTAAAATTTGGCATTTCATTCATACAAGTATTGAAAATACAATATCTTTGCAATGACGAGGGATTTAGGAGGATGCTATAAAGCTGTTTAGCAACTATCATCTTCAGAACATGGAAATTTCAGACATTATTATGTCACTTAGACATGTTAAAGAGTACAAGCTTACTGCGTCCGCATTCTACTATTTTCAGCAGCCCTCACTTGGATAAAGTATGGATGAGCCTGAGATAAGAACGAGGGTGCTTTAGAAATTTTTATTAAGCCAAATAATAGATCGAAAATGTGAATATAGCAGAAATGTGATAGAGAGGCTTAAAAGTATTCTAAACAGCTGTTTGTAAATATTTTGATCTTCGAGAGTGTAATACCAAAATCTAGTGCAATGCAAGTGTATAATCCATTTTAATCCAAGAATGAAGAGCCCAAATCAGAAATTTGAAAAAACAACCGAGGGAGCAAGAGAAAGACCAAATGCAAGCATACAAGTACAAGAACAGTGAAATTGAAGGCACCTAAATTCTGGAACTAAAACCCGCTGTGATGCCAATGAAATAGGTGATAAAGAAAGGACGAGAAATATCACCCTCATTATTCACCAAATAAACTGCTAAAATAACAGACCGCAAGTGAATTATGGATGCAAAATGCAAAACTATGCAAAGCATGCAATCGAGAGCTATGTATTGCACATTCTTGGTGAGAAACAGATGAAATATAGAAATTAAAAATAACTAGTTGATTATGTGTTCCAACATCATTGATTATTATCCAGGAAGATATAAAGAGGCTGTAAGAAACATCATCTCAGAAATCAAGACCAGTTAAAAGATATTTGAGAAACTAGCATATTAAAACCAAGATAAAAGATCATTTTTGAAATGATTTAAAAGGTGAACTCAAATTAAATAAATATTTTGGCTCAAAAAATTGTGAATTCTTGGAAGCAAAGTGAGGCTTAGGTATGACTGCAAGAAATTAGAAAAAGTTACGAAACTGAAATTTACCATTGCTTCTTTAGCTGTAAGCCTATCTTGATGATCATACTGGAGAAGCTTATCAAGAAAATCAATGGCCTGCACATGACATTAGAAGAAAATCGGATAAATAAACAGTGAAGTTGTAGAGGCAATTGATGACCAAAAAAAAAAGGCGAAAGGTCTATAAATGAATGACCTCGGGGGAAACGAGATGCTGATTATTTGAATTGATAAATCTAGACCAGGGCTTCCTGCTGTGTCTGGGAGAGAAGCAGTATTGTTAGTTTCTCATTATTTTCCTCATAGACAAGATAGAGATGAACTAGGATGTTTGCAGATCAATTCCAGATATCAAGAAAAAGGAAATGAGATATGAGATTCGAATTCTACAAGCTGTGTCCATTATGATAACATTTCTTTGCATTCTTATCTTATTGTATTTCCAGATAGGTTCTGTGGTGGACATGGAGACAAATCATATTCTAGTAGATACCTTCCGACAAGAGCATCAAGTTGAGGATCCAGTTCAAGATGATATTTGTTCAAATATGCATTCAACTCATCTGTACCAAGTACCTGTAATCACAAATCATTAAAAAAAAGGCCACTAACCACATATTGGAAGATATTTGTTCAAATATGCATTCAACTCATCTGTACCAAGTACCTGTAATCACAAATCATTAAAAAAAAGGCCACTAACCACATATTGGAAAATTTAGTTTGTGGTACACAGTCCATAAGCTAAAAAAGAAAAATCGATGGATTTCTGTGGTGAAAACAAGTACTAGTCTAGAAAGAACACAAAATCTAATTCATCGGAGCTCATAATAAAATAAATGACTACAAATTGTAATCAAAGATTTGCCAATTATCTACAGAGTTTATATTTATGCAATTCAGGCAAATTGCAATTGAAAAATCCAGTCGTATAATCATGATTTTCGCAAAGCATAGAACCAATTTGCAGGTTAAGCCCATCCACAATCTGAAATCCTATTACTGCATTGAAGTATTATGCTCTGTCATGCATGATAAGTAGACCTGATTAAATTGTTAGCAAAAACACTCAGAATTGGGTCTTCAAGAAACCTTATATATGTGGATTTTCCAAGATGATAAAATCAGTGAATTTGGAAACTTGAATTCTTTTGCTTAGCATTTTCCCATTCCGCAAGTTATGAATTGGCGATAACTTCCATACTTCAAGATTATACAGAAAACAATCATAAATAGTGTGAGTAATGATATATTCTTCCATAAAAAATATAGGATCCTAAACAGATATTGGAGATGCTATATCACGCACATCCAGATAGATTCACTAAACCAAGGTTCATCTAGTTTAGTGATAAGGACGTGTAGCAGTTCAAAAAATTATGAGCTTCCAAAGAAAGAGGCAAAGATACATGTAAAGAGAGGGAAAACTCAATTCAATTTCTGTAACCACTTGGGGTATAACTCACTTTTATTACGGCTTGTAAGGGGAGGTGTCCAAAGTACACAAACTCACAATGCAAGTTTTTCACGAGCATTGTGGGATACAATTAAATCGTAACGTTCCACTTCTATTCAAAACTGACATCCACGACAGCCATTTTTCCTAGCTTGTTAACTCCACAAAATTAGTATTCTATTGGAAATAATCCTCCTTGAGTCGCCTAGTCTGCAACGAGGGCCCCCCAAGAAGGTGCCTAGTTTGATAAATATTATAACAATCACTTTGAATAGAATTCACCCTTAAAACTTAGAAGGTGAGGATGCCCAAAGTCCTTATGAACCCACATGACAAGCCTTCCACGAACGACGTGGGACACAATTATATCGTCCCCTTATTAATATTTACCGCCATTTAGGCATCCATATCGTGAATCCTACTTAAGAGTAGAAAATGTAAATAATAACATTAGTATATTCCTTCGATCCTCAAATATTAAAGATAGATTTTGAGTTTAACAAGTAGAGTTCTTTGACAACAAAAAAGAACATATTTTCTTCAAACTGAGAGGAGTTTTAGATGTCCTTGAACAAAGTTTAAACGTCTCAAAACTCATTATAGAGATCAAATTCTCAAGGGAGATGTTTTTACCAGAGCTCAGGTACTGAAATATTATGAAACTACCCAAGTTAAGGAAGACGTGGACATATTATGGGCATCCGCAACCTATTATGCACAGGCATGGACATGTGTATCTGACATGTGCTAACATGCGATCTTTCAAAAAAAGTATTTACACAAACGTCGCTGACACATTGATTAATTATTTAAAATTCTTCATTTATATAGTATAAATTTAGTTTTATACTTGTTATTAATTTTTCTGCTTGAAATCTTTTAAATATTACTATCTATTTATTATTTAATAATAACTTTAAGTTAAAAATATATAATATGAAAGTGTCCAACCAAACCAAGGTTATAGACGTCCTACATGCTCACAAATGAATGACAACGTGTTTAACCCACATTATTTGAAATTTCTCGGAAGTAATTTTATATTTGCATTTCACTACTCTTGCTTCTTAATGTTCAACTTATCTAGAAATTGATGGGCCTTGAACATGAACCTTCAAAATTATCTCAATCTGCTACTTCATTGTTTTTTGCTATATAAATTGTTCTGTTCCAAACAAAGCTAAGGGTTTAAAACCTTGCATTATAGAAAATCTTTAGGAAAACCCCTTCATGTCAATGAAGTAACAATTATTCATTCATTGAGATCATTTGTGAATTTGAGCTTCATTTTAAGTTCTGCTTGGAAGTTTTTTTTCACCGATTTTGACTAGTTTTTGGTAGTACCGTTTATGAGGGGTTGAAAAAATTAGCGATTGCTAATTTTTTGATAATCAATTTTTTATGGTTTAAAAAAGCCCAAAATCAGTGGTGTAATTTTGACCTGTTCTCTCAACCACCAAATCGACAGATTTTGACCATTCCTCGTATTCTCTTTTAATTTTACCCTTTAAAAAATAATTATTTACAACATATTTTGTTCAAAAATAACTTGTAAATAAAAGCATATTAACTAAAAACTTATTTATATGCAAAAAAATTTACATTATAATTAAAAAATTACTTATAAACAAAATATTATTTATAAGAAAAAATTCACTCGTGCAAAACTTTATAACAAAGGAAAAATAATACTAATAATACAAAAATTCACTTATAAAATATAAAAATTACTTATAAGTAAAAAATTCACTCGTGTAAAAAAGATTGAAGAGTACAAAATTAACTTATAACTGTAAGGTTTACTTATAAGTGAAAAAAATACTAACTTGAAATTTTAGGTAAATATTTAAATGTGTTTACCTTTTTAAGTTAAATACTTAAATACTGAAGTATATGCAAAAAAAAAATAAAAAATAAAAAAATAAATCACTTACCTATAAGTAATATATAACTTGTGACTTAAAAAAATTCTTACAAGAAAATATAAATTAAAAATATCACTAAGGGACGTATATGTAATTTTATTCTTTTAAAAAAAATTCAGAACTGATGGATAATAAATTCTCAAGCATAGGTTAGATAGTTTTAAAAACTGCTACTAAAACCTCTCAAAACCATTCCGTTCATAAATGCTCAAAACCGGTACTTTAAAAAAGCTTATAACCGGTACTCCAAAACTCCCAAGCCCTTACTGTCTATACAAACACAATTTGAGCAGTTTCTAGTCATTTTCTGAAATATCAATGAGCTAATTACATCAAAATCTTCTTATACATTTTGAGTGAATTATTTTCAGATTTTTTATTATACACTTTCTGAGAAAATTTATTTCTGTAAATGTAATTGCCTGTACAATAGGTTGTTAATTGAATTACTCAAGTGTAATAAACTCAGTATTTCACTAGGATGAAGTGAAAGAACTCTTCCATTCTGTTTCTCAGTCTTTGCAAACAGATAACTACTCCAAGGTTGGTGTGATGTTACCAACTTGAAGAAGAAAGAGGATTGTTTCTGTTGTTAGTCCAACCATCCAATCTGATATTGTAATAACCCTCTGAACTATGCTTATTGTTTTGTCGCTACTAGTACATTTTTAAAGGTGGCCTTTGATGTTATGGGTGCAAGTTTATTAAGTGAAGCACTATAAATCCAGACTGCACATCTCCAGCTTCCCTATTTATGTGCACCTATGCACTGTAAGCTTTATTATTATATCACTTGAATAGTTTAATTGGACGCACCATAGTGGTACATCATTTGTATATTCTCCTAGATTAACACCACACAAAAGCCTTGATTGGAAAATCTTTTGAAAGTATCTTACAATTGTTAATTGGCCATGTTAACAATGTTCTACTCCTTGAGCTATTTTAAAATCTGGAGTAGCTGAAGCATTTCTCTAGAAGCCGATCTACATCAATTTACACCATTGAAAGTTGAATAGAGTTCTCAAAGCCCTATGGAGAAACAGGTCAAGAGAACTTTTGGAAAATGACTTCTCTTCAAATGATCTTTTAAGACACCAATCAGCACATTATTTCATCGAGTTACAGCAAGTTGAATACAGTTCTCAATTTAGGATGGCCATATGCTATACTCAAAATTACCTTGGCAATTTTGACAAGCTGATCATGGTTGTCATGACCGTAGAAAAATGGCTCCTTCCGGAAAATCTGCTGATTAAAAGAAAATGAGAACTAGTACAGCTACGGCATTCAACTAAATATGCAAGTTTGTTACGAGAACAGCTCTCACCATTCCAGCGAACATGCAGCCCAAGCTCCACATGTCCAAGGAATAATCATAGTCTTGCAAGTCCACAAGTAGTTCAGGTCCCTTAAAGTACCTGAATAATTATTAAAATGAAGAAAGTCACCAACTAAGAATAAAAAACGTAATTTAGTTGAACTCTTTATCGTCAGCAAAATAAATGGACTGTTTAGCATGGGCATCGAGGAGAAGAGAACAAACAAATGGATGGAAATTTAATTCTAATCAATTAAACAAACCTTGAAGCCACTCGGACATTGTATTCTTTACCGGGATGATAGAATTCAGCCAAACCCCAATCAATTAGCCTGAGTTTACGTAGTTCATGATCAATCATAACATTATGAGGCTTGACATCTCTATGCATTATCCCTTGTGAATGGCAGTAATCTAATGCCTGCACGTTCAAAAAGTAAATGATAAATTAAGCATGCTATTATCAGTGGGTCTATGTTATGACGGTAACTAGGAACATATGAACTAGAATATTCCATGTTGAAGATTAAGATTAAACAAAAAAAATGTGTCCCTTCTCGAGCTTAAGTTTTAGATGGGCGGTTCAACATTGGATCAGATGAGAGTCTAGGGTTCAAGCATCGCAGCTATCCACTAATGAAATTGAGCATGTAACATACATTTGATTAAAAAATATGATTTAGCATGCACAAAAGAGGGGCGTGTTGAAGATCAAATTTAAATAAATAAATGTATCCCCTTTCCAACCACTTTAGGCTTTTAGATGAGGTGGTTCATAACTCCCGTCTTGACAAGTGAACCAATAGTAACATGAATTCATGGATCAATCAGCATGCAGCTGAATATATCTTGTCAATTCTAGCATATAATCTACTTCAATGAAAGAGAATATTTTAATGCAGTTATAAACTAAAGAACTTAAAGTTTCAAGATAGAATCCTTAAAGATATTGACAAAGTTTACCAACCCAAATCGTCTGATCAACCTCGGTTTCTGCTCATATTAGTGTACTACTATCCTGTGTTAATTTATATCATGAAAAATATAGAAAAGAAGATATTAACATCCTGCACAGAGATTCACGGCAAGAAAAGTTCAAGGGAAATTGTAGTGAAGCCACCACCCAAATCTCTCTTAAGAGAATCTCGATATCCTC
>CAIGRN010075631.1:0-13226 GCA_903798345.1 Fraxinus anomala
TCCATAAACTTTTGTTTTCGACCACATAATATAAGATCTGTTAGTTAAATAAACTTTTTTTTTTCCATTAAATTTAGAGCTTGTTTGAAAGAAAAATGATTTATTTTTGGAAAATGTATGGTTCAAAAGTAGAAAAAAAGTTATGATCTCATAGAATGTAAGGCAGAAAATGTTTTTTTTAAAAGAATAATGCTATTTGTATATAATGTAGTTACATAATTATTTACATACAGATGAAGTGTCAAAAAGAGAGCAGAAAAATTTTTATTTTTATTTTTTATTATTGAAAGTTAATGATTTTTGTGTGTGGATGAAATATGTCTTTTAAGGACTTGAATGCAAAGCAAATTGATAATTGAGTCTCAATGCTTGAAAATTTATGTGCTTGAGTACTCACTTGAGTATATAATGAACTGCATATTAATATTTTTAAAAAATTAATACAAAATCATATATCAAATCACGTAAATTAATCCAAACCTTACTAAATCAAACTAAAAGGTACCAATTTAAAGAATTAGCACATCTAAAATTGTAACTTCTATGCTTGGGTTCAACCTCTCTAATGTCCACCGTCTTCCACCTCTTTTATCTATGTGTTTTATGGATTAAACGAGAATTCATACTACTAATAGCATGTTGAAGAAATTTTGATCCAATCATTTCTCGTCATATTACGTGTATGTAAATTATTAAATACATGTAATACAATCGGTAAAATCTATCTCAAACAAGCCTTCAATAAAGTATCAATGGACGTGTATTTAGTAGTTAGAGTATCTCCAAAAAGATCTTTATTTATGAAAGATCATCTTATGGATTATAGATAATATTTTTAAATTTATAGAGTCAAAATTTTTATACACTCCAACAATGTTCTATATTTTGACTTTTTATTTTGCGTTTTTCAAGAAACATTTATTAATTTTTCGACACATTTTGGATGTGTTTTGAATCATATTATTTTCAAAAAATATATTTTGGAATAGTAGATTGATGGAGAATGTGTGGTTGAAAAAGAAGGAAAAGTTATTGAAGTAATGAAAAATATTATTTTATTGAAAAATGTATAGTTGAAAATAAGTAGAAGAATGAAAATGAAAATTTTAATGTGTATCAAACATGTGCTTTATTTAACATAATTTTTTATATGTTAATAATCAATGAATTTAAATGTGGTTTGAATAGTATAAAAAGTAGAGTATTGATATTTGTGACTTATTAAATGCAATATTTGTTCATTATAAGTCGACTCTCTAATTTTGGAGAGCCAACACACTATATATTTTAAAAAGTTTAGATATTAAATCTTTTGAAACTTCTTTAAAAGTATTAACTCTTTAAATAAATAGTGTTTTGTATTTAAAGGGTTTTTGGATATGCTCTTACATGGAAAAGTCTAAAAGTTGAGGTCAAATTCAATAATTAATTTTAGCCATATATTTCATAGAACATACAATTAATTCTTAAATTTTTGCCATTCATTCCATGAAATCCATCGGTCTTTTTTTTTTTATATATCAAAATCAACTTTTTAACATTCTCAAAACTATGTAATGCTATGCGCTTCTCTGCGCAATAAGTCTACACATTTTATTCCCGCTCAAAGTTTCCTGCAGCGAGTCTAGTAGGAAATCTGTAAATAATTTTAGGCCTTGTTTGGTGAATTTAAAAATTAGATTTTTGGTAAACTTTGATAAAAGAAATATAATGATATGTGTTATTAAGAAATTGATAAAAATTATAAGTCTCATAAAATATATGATTAATTGTTGATTTTAACTTTATTTTCTATCAAAAACTTTGTTACATCAAAAAGGAGCTCTTAATCATATTATATCAAAGTATATGTTCTTTTAAATTGAAAATGATGCATGCATACGTGTACGTGTACATGCCTGTAGAAATTTAGCAACTGTAATTTTATTGAGTTGCTATGTGTACATAGTCATGTACACAAAGGGTTACATAATGGTCAAGTGGCGGCCCTCTATTGATGGGTCGCCTGACCCTTATGTACTTGGCTATGTACATATAGCATTACTCAATTTTATTTACAAAAATTAATCCGCCCAATTCTGTTAACCTATTTGGGCATAAATTCTCTACGTACTCCAGGAATGCAGCACTGTGCGTAAAATCTGTTCCAATAAAAGATCATGATCCAATCAAAGATCATCACCTTTTTTACTCGACCCAGCAACATCAAAACCCGAAACTGCATGCAATTTTCGTTGTTGACATCATCATTTCCATGGCTGCACTAATTTTATTTTTTTTCATAACTCAAGTATCCAAGATTCGCATGACTAATCATGAGTGACGACTTTCTCCCCTGATTCGCTATCCCGATAAATCGGATGCAGTCACAATTTATACACAATTGGATCGAACATTCGAAAAACGGTTTCCCTTCCTGTGAACCTCCATTTACGACGTGTAAACGGGACCCTCGGAGGGGCGACAGAGCACATCATGACTTTTGCCGCCACATGACATTTGCCTTCCAACATAAATGTTGCTCTTTAGCTGTCGCAAGAATTCAAACCTCTGATACTCTATTTAGAATTCTTCTACTTTACCGGACACGGTACGAACACCCTCGTACCCTGCACTACTTTAATAGCCTGTCATGCCATTTTCTTCCTTTTTAGTTTTATCCTTCTTGCACATACAATGAAGATCGATACAATCGATCAATATTGTGACCAATGAGAACAACGGAGTGGATTATTCTGAAAAATAATTTTCCATGCACTTTCCTTGTCCCCAATTCGGACTCTTTCGATTTTAGACTTTGACGAATCAGTCGCAACAAAAAATGATTCGTGGCTTCTTCTAACTTGAGAGGAGTCCCCAGTAAGCTTGCAATTGACCATGGCTTATTTATTACTTGTTAAGAGTTAATTCTAATTGTTACAGTAGTTTCTGACGAGGACGAGTCTGTTTCCTTTTCACTGATGGGTATAGAATTCGTCAAACTCTATTAATGGAGGAATAAAGTGGAGATAAACCCATCCCCGAGCGAGCAAAAGTGCTGAATAGAGTATTCTGCAGATGATTCTCGTACACTCAAGTCACAAACCCTTATTAAATATATTTCTCTTCAATTTCACATTCTGCAGATGATTCTGATACGCACAAGTCATACACCATCATTACTTATATTTCTCTTCAATTCTCCATTTATTCTGGTACACTCAAGTCACACACCATTATTACGTATATTTTTCTTCAATTCTCCATTCAACAGATGATTCTAGCACACTCAAGTCACATACCATTATTACAGATATTTCTCTTCAATTCTCCATTCTACAGACGATTCTGGTGTTGGGAAGAGGACAAAGTTTGCTTTAGAAACTCATAAGAAAACAGAAGAAACCGTAAACAGAGAAATAAAAGAGAATATGACTTTGCTGGCATTGTTCTGATTACTTATTAACTTCGACAGGAGGCCTATATATAGGCTTACAAAAGAAACTTACTTTGCCCCACTATCTCAACTACATAGAGAAAAAGAAGGCACGTGAACAATTTCCTATGACCACTAAACAAACAAAAGAGATTTCAAATGTGAGATGCCACTCCCACTTAACATATCAGATAAACAAACTTCACAAAACGTAGACCACTACTTTTGAATCATTCTTCAACATCTGGCACACTCAAGTCACACACAATCATTATATATATTTCTCTTCAATTCTCCATTAATTCTGGTACACTCAAGTCACACACTCCATTATTACATATAAATATATTTATGTTTTCAATTCCCCATTCAATTATATGAGACCTATTATTGTATAGGAAAGGCCTCGTTCTTTTCTGTAGGTATAATTCAGCAATTTCGGAGGCAAATCTAGACTTAAGAACTCCAAAGGTCTTCATTTACGTTCCAGATCTGTTAAGATATTTGACGACAACACTATTAGTTAAAATACTGAATCACGGGGAAAAAAAGGCAGAAAAGGCAGATGATGCACCTGGACTTCGTCAACGTTGAGTCCATTTTCCATGAGAATTGATAAAAATCGTCCAAGGCTATCCTCAGTTGGCTTGTAATGTCCACTGGAAGGTGAGATGCGCTAAACAAAGTAAAGAGGTTGCATTAGATAAAAATGTATTTAGCAAAATCCTATTCGCGTGGCTTCACATTAATTCAATGCGCCTTTACTACTTTCGTCCTTTCAGGTTTCAGAAGTAGGGCTCCGTGTATATTAAGTGCGAGCAATAGTTTAGAAAGTATGGTTCGATCTTCCAAATGCTTATAAGTTTCAAGATTCCAAATTACATCCCTACTAAATACCACTCTGACTATCTTAGAATAGGTAAGTACACACACACAAATACACAAATAAAGTACCTCAGTTGAAAATGTTGAAGCAATTATCAACTGAAGCAATTATCATCTACAATCAACATTAAACATAAAATACTCTCTATTTTAATGAGTCAAAATTTAAAATCATGCTGTAAGAGACTCTTTAAATTAACATTTTAATTTAGAGTGTGAGTTTGAGCCAAACTCACACTCTCTCAAACTCACCCTCTATAATTAAATGTATTCAAAATATTTCAATTTTCAATGTAAAAAACAATAAAATAATATAAAGAAAAACTAGTTAAAATAAAAGAAAAAGAAAAATAATAAATATTTTTTGGGAGTAATAAAATTAAGTGTTAAATATAAAGAATTTGTTGGAGTACTTCAAAATTTTAACTCTCTAAATTTATAGATGCTGTCCAAATGATAAAATATATTCTTTAAAAATAGAGAGTATCTTAGAGATATTCTTAGTAGTATACATGCCAACACCCATAAATTTGCATGTAGATATTCAAGAATATTAACGGATTTATGAAAACGCAATCTAATCCAAAAAGCAATTTAAAATAAAGTGATTTTTAGTAATAAAATCATTTCCAAACACCCGTATAGTTTTAGAAGGTGAAGGCCTTTCTCACTAATTTGGCCCATCCTTTGGTGCCATAATTGTGAATTAACTTCAGGATTGGGTTCAGTATTTAGCTCCTGTTTGGTTTGGCTAAAAATAAAAATTTTGGTAAATTTTGATAAAAATTGATTAAAAACGTGGTTGAAAAATTGATAAAACTTGTGGATATCATGAAATATGTTGTTAACATTAATTATTGACTTAGACTTAAATTTTATCAATTCTTTTTAATTAAACCAAACTGGAACTTAGTATGTAGAGCCTATTTCTCGTAAGAGTGTACACTATAATTAAACCAAACTGGAACTTAGTATGTCCATTTCTTATGAACAATGGCTACTGTTATTGACATGGGCCAACTTTCTCCCCCCACCTATCACAGGGGGCCAATCAGTTGGCAGCTTGTTACGGATAGGGCATACATGGTCCTGTTTATTTTGTATGATTCCTTATTCTAAATCAGGTACATTACATAAGAAAATCATATTTCTTTGCAATTCAGTTATACCATATTATATACAATCAACATTATTAGAACTGATCTCCTACCCATAATATATACCGAACTAAATCATATTTCTTTGATGTTTCTTTTCGTTGACAAGATATGATTTTTCGATTAGGACTTGACAACCATTTAATCTTTCAAATCACTAATCATTTTTATATGACAAACATCAAACTTGTTATCGGTACATTAAGGGTTACACTTTGATTTAAACTCTTTCATATGTCATGATCTACACTATTGATTTTCCCTCCACTTTTACAATCAATGCACGGATTCCTCGCATATAGGGGGAATGACACGCTACAGTGTACGTCTAGCATTATTCGACAAATTGTAAAAAGCACAGTCTCAGTGAAGAATCCATTCTAGACCAACATGACTACATCTATGTTTATTGTCCTCGTTATAAACAAAAGCAGCTCTAACAACCTCATTATAAACAAAAGCAGCTCCAAGCCTCCAAATTCATTATTATTATTTTTTTTCACCTTTTATTCCTCAAGTCGGCTAGTCTCTTGAGTGAAGCTTCAATAAAGTGACCTAGACAATAAAAGCACCTCTTTCTTTTTTGCCGTACTTTTCCCTTTTTCCAATCTTTAATATAAACAAGAAAACTTCTTATCAATCAAATTTACAAATCTTAAAATTTGACTCAAGCAAAATGGTCATCAACAATTACAACCTACTTAACTTACAAATCTTAAAATTTGTTGGAAACTTGACTCAGTATGCTTCCCTATCACATCAAATTTACCTAATAAATACTTCTATCGTCCATATATTTAATTTGAAAACCATTACAAGAGTGTGTTTTAGCCTCATTTTCTTTTGAGAATGCATTTTGGAATAGTAAATTAATGAAGAATGCGTGGTTAAAAAATACGGAATTTTTTTGAGGCATATTGTGTAATATTATTTTATTGAAGAATGTGTAGTTAAAAGGAAAAAAAAGAAAAATATATTTTGAAAATAATGGGGATCAAGTAAGTGCTAAATTATGATTGTTGTAAGGTCTTGGAAAACTAAGATAATGACACTGGAAACCTGACTTCAATGCTAAGAGCCAACGTAATGCATTTGCAATCAACTGCTTGAAATGATGACTTAAGTACACTGCCCTGTTTCGGAACACTTTAGAACTTGATAAAAATGTCCTATGTTTAATCAAGAAATTAAAGTACAAGACTGCCCGGAATTTACCTTAATTACTCCATCTTCTACCAAGAGTCTCCCAGCAGTTAAAGTAGCTTCTCCCGCAAGAAAGCTGGAATGATGGAAGACTCCTTTCTCTTTCTGAATGTTATTAAAATATAGATGTAACAATGAATAAAAGAGTTCCAATGGAGAGAGAGAGAGAGAGAGATTATAGTTTTTTTTATACCTTACCACTCCAATGTAGAGTTTCTTAGATGTGCTCACCACAAAGATGTATTTCAACTGTGGCGATACATGGTGAAGCGGTGTTCTGGTTATATTGTGCAATATTTTTCCATCAACAACCACATACTCGTATTTTTCTCTCTCTTGCTGATCATATCAAAGAAGAATAAAAAACTAAGAACCCTGCTTGAAATGTTGCATGGGTAATAATAGAACAATATTTTAAGATCGATATGTAATTTATCCATAATATAATCAAGAGGTCCCTATAATAGTTGCATCACATACTCTATGCATTAAGTACAGATTTAACACACTACTAGATTGTTATCAATTAAATGAATAATCAGTATTATCGAAAGCAATTGATAAGAAATAGGAAAAACGTAAACAAGAATAACATTCTTATAACGTGCTTCATGTAAACTATAATAAATAAGAATTTGGCTCCAAATTTTCTTTTAACTATCCATTAATGTGTCAAACATGCTATAAATGTAGGAAAAAAAAAAAATTCATGGAAAACGAAATGCAATTTCGATTGCATACTGATCCAAAATACTTGACGCATTGTTGATCAAGCGTTGATCTTGGGCACTCTTCAAGATCAACCTCTTTGCCATCTCCAAAATCCAACCTACCATAAAGTAGTTATGTTCAAGTTTCAATTAATGTGTTTTCCATAGTTTATATGGAACCAACTGCACACGTTCAAAATAAACTAAATGAAAAGTTCAATCAACAAATGCGATTATCAATGTAAAAGCAAGGTGTGTTTTCATTCATAAAATAAATAGAGGCAGAAACAAACTCAACTCCTTCAAGTTAGACCACAGAAAAATCTCTCAAATTGTATTTTAAGGACTTATCTCACCAGAAAAAGAAATGCTGACTGGTAGAGCTTTTGAACCACTCTTTATAATATAGATGTAAGTTGTTC
This sequence comes from Fraxinus anomala, assembly GCA_903798345.1. Taxonomy (NCBI): domain Eukaryota; kingdom Viridiplantae; phylum Streptophyta; class Magnoliopsida; order Lamiales; family Oleaceae; genus Fraxinus; species Fraxinus anomala. Next base: position 7,793 of record CAIGRN010075631.1, read on the forward strand.
CCATATCGATGCCTTGGATCAATCTGCATAAACAAACTTTTAATTAAGTGAAGATAATTAAACCCCAAAAGAAAATGCGATAAGCTGCTAGGAAGAAGATGAGAATGACGTCTAGTCATCATACATCTTATTACGTCTTGGACAACACACGTCACAATGCGCGGACAAAAGATCACTACGAGGATAAGCTAACCTTAAAAACTCTAAGATGGAAAGAAGAAAGAGTAACTCACAAGCTTCGATCCAATGTTTCAACACCAATGTGTGCGCCTCGGTATCTCTAGGCAAACCCTTGCCTACCTGTCCACATATTTAGTTAAAGACAAATCATCAAATGCAGTGATTATCGAAACAATCATCAATTGAAGCCACTGAATTGTTAAGTTTCCGTTATTTATATTTCTCCTTTCTTAAATTTCTTTGACTTTCTTTTACATAATTAAACACTAATCCAACGGACCGTTCCTCCTACTCAAAAATTTGACAAATAATCGTGACTTTTAATTTAAGTCAATCCAACAATCAATATCTTGTGGATCTCAAATGGTTATAACAAACTCCCCCATGATTTTAGTGAAAAACATATTGGACGTTGAATTGACTTAAATTAAATGTTATGATTATTTGTCAAATAAGTGTGTCAAAATCATAAGTAAGAGGAACAGTTCTGCTAATCCAAAATAGTTATAAGGAATCCTTTTGTACTTTGGAAGCATTCATAATTACGCGCTTCCACCACAAGGCTGTTGTCTCAGGCTTCAAGAAGTCATCAAACGATACAATATCGTTATTCCTTTGTACAAACCCCATTGTATAGCCACCTTCAACTTCACCGTGAAAAGTTAAAACATTAAAAATAAAGCTAGAAGAATTTGAGAAAGATACACGCATTTATGTAGCATAATTTGTGTGCGTACTATAAACAATATATTCAATTCTATGCTTTGGTGGGTGGTGGGAAAGAACTATTAGCAACGAGGTTTGAGAAATTTTCATCCTCTTAGGATTTTGATTTCTAGTGGATAGAATATTCTACACCCTTCTTCGGGTTTTGATATATTTTTTCTTTGGCATCAAAGTAACCTTGCATTAGTTGAGATCACCAACCAAGTCGAACTAATAAGATAAAATTCATTGTGAAATGGTTCAAAAATCCCAATTTAATAATGAGTTCAAAAGAATTATAACCAATTGGATTGGGACCATTTTTTTTTTTAAGTCTTCTCCGGTAAGAGGGTTCCATTAGTTCTCTTTTCGGGTAAGAGGGTGTTAGGAAATATACAAAAAGGAAATTAAAAATACCATTGGAATTGTATAAATAAAATAATGGAAGAAGACATTAAAATAAATAGAGTAATTATAAAATTAGAAGAAATTGTAATTGAGATAAATAGCGGTATTGAAAAGAATAGAGGCTTGTGCTGCACATATTTTTTTCAAAACAGATTTGCCCCCACTGTAATACAAGATGACTATTTCCAGGATGCAACGGTTGAAAGTAGCTGATTAGCACCTCGTTACTACTTTAAACGAACTAAGAATGCTCATAATTCTATTACCAAACTAGAACAAAGAATTAAACTATCTAAGTTACTAAGAACTAAACTCTTAAAACAAAGAGAAAAGATAAATTTAGAGTGAAGAAAAACTTTCAAATTTTTTGGTGTGTATAATAAGGAGGAAAACACTTCCTTATACAATACTAGGATGTGGGAGGTTTCAAATTCTTAGTTAATATTGTATTTAACATAAATATTGTTACAACACTTGTGAATGAATTTGTAACCACAAATTGATTATGGAATTGAACCAGTTCAAATACAAATTATCTATATAAGTGACTAAACTTGAAACCTATGAATTATTGTCACAATTTCATTCAACTTAAATATATTGTTTTAATATATTATTATTTTCCAAAGGAGGTTTCTGCATCTACTTAAATCAAAATCATTGTTAAGATCAATAGCAATAATGGCATCAAATAGGAAACAATATAAAGATCATCCCAGAATACATGAATGCAATTCAACAGTACAAAAGAAAAAAAATAAGTAAGCATAGAAGACGAAGACGGAAATTATAAATTCTTGAGTAAAAGCCTCCAAATAAAAATAGAAGATCTTGGAAGAGAAAGAGGGAGAATGATCAGTGTGTGAATTTTTTGATGGTTTTAACTGCACCGTGAGTTATGCCCTGTACGTGCCGGGGGGACACTTTTTTGATGGTTTTAACTGCACTGTGAGTTATGGCCCTGTACGTGCCGGGGGGATTCTCCTATGGCCCTGCACGTACAGGGCCGACGTTGTTTGTATCATGTGTTCAATGGAGTTTATCCTTACCAAACAATATGTTGTCTGCTGTAGCCAAAGAAGCAGACTCCATTGCTATGATTGATTTGTCAAGGTTGGTCTCTTCAATCTAAAGTTAGTCTAATTATATGTGCGCGCGCTAAACTTTTACCTTTGGAACAGTTCTTTCCTCTTCCCGGATCTGCAGAATTGTTGCAGTTGCAGAGATCCCCAGCTCCCTAGTGAGTGTCTATGTAGAGTAATGTTTGGAAACCTCAGAAACAAAGCAGAGTGAGAAAGGATATACATATATTTAGATAGATACTCATATTTTTATATTCCTGGAAAAAGAAATAGGTTTTAATAATTTTTTTACAAAAGGAGTGTTACCTTATTATAGCCATAAAAAGGGTGATTCTGTGTCGTCAATTGAACCCATTCTTTTTGTTTGTTTTTATTCTTGCATAGTAATATTTCATTATTGTTAACTAAATTTGGTTCAAAAGCTTGAGCAAGTGAGGTTACATCTATGTTTTTTAAATATTGTTTTCAATACGTTCTTCACATTTAGGTGTTATATATTTTTTACCTATTAAAATCTTACGTTTCGCATTAGTGACGATGATATTTGAATTCAGAACCTTTGTTCCATGTTAAATTACTTAATCTAGAAATTATATTCAGCTCTATAAATTGAATGGATTAACAGCATGTTCGGGCATGTGTTTTTTGTAAACTGATAACTTTTGAAGAAAAAGCAGAGAAAAATCTTCATTGTTCGAAGAAATAGTGCAGTCTTAAAAACTTTACAATGATTATAGAGTGAAAAGAAACGCAATTATACTTTGGAATCTATAAATTTGTGTATATTCTAAGCCAAATCATTAATCACATCGTACTCAAACCCAAGAAATCCTAATTATTACTGGATTAGCAGAACACTTTGTGGTGGAGGATTAATAATGGTTATTAGCAAAATACTGACACCACCTCCACAATCCTCAACTGGCACCTTCCATGCAGCTTCCTAATTCTTTACTTTTTGAGAAAGGATGAATGTGGTCCAATCCTTATTTGCTCCTTTCATATTTAACAGTAAGAAGAAAATGTGAAGAAATCATGCGTGTTTGTAACAATTTAGTGACTTCATATGATCGTCTTTGTTTGAAAAACGACCACGCATTAATTTGATTCTTTCCTTCCAGGTCTAGTGGGCAATTTCCTATACATTTCTTCTAATTGACATTTTACCGGAGAATTCAACTTTTGAGTTTGCTTATACTTTTTGAGAAAGGATGAATGTGTAGTTATTGAGACTTCATATGATCGTCTTTGTTTGAAAAACGACCACGCATTAATTTGATTCTTTCCTTCCAGGTCTAGTGGGCAATTTCCTATACATTTCTGCTAATTGACATTTTACCGGAGAATTCAACTTTTGAGTTTGCTTTTCTTTCTCTCTCAAAGGGGTTCAATAATATCTTTGCTGCCTGTGACGATGATGCCACTTTCGAAGTTAATTAACATTAAATTGTTATGTACATTTTCTAGATTTATGCAAATCAACTACCGGTCAAGTAGCTGTGTCAAAATGGGTGTGGTGCCTGGCTCGTGTGATTCGACACGGGAAGTGTTGGTTCTTGATTTAAAAAAAAAAAAAGAGATTTGTAAAATGGCCCAAAGACTCCGTTACTTTCACAAAATCTTGCAAAACTTTGTTACCCCCTTCACAAGATTAAGAAGTATCTTCCTACTATGCCAAATGTCCAATAATATGTTTATATGATTCAGAGTAAGAAGTTTGTTATTCAAAGATTATTGAAGAATAAAAGCATAAGACTTACTTCTTTTTAGTCTTATGCTTTTCTCCAAAAGTAAGTCACTAACATATTGAAGATTAATAGATAAAAGGAGAAATTAGGGATTCACTTCCCAACCTTTATGTAGTGCATCATGGAGTCNAAAGCATAAGACTTACTTCTTTTTAGTCTTATGCTTTTCTCCAAAAGTAAGTCACTAACATATTGAAGATTAATAGATAAAAGGAGAAATTAGGGATTCACTTCCCAACCTTTATGTAGTGCATCATGGAGTCCTCAATGTATCTAGACACGTAAATTGAGTTCACACGTGATCGAAATAATTAATATGGATGTTAAAATCGCACATTACTTTAATTTGAAAAGGAAAAAAATCAAAGTGATTTGACGATATTATCTTCCGAAACCTACGTAAAAATCACATATAATTTTAATTTCTATTATGACGATTTCAATCATGTGGAGACTCAAAATTTATAGATTTAAATAAGTTTGACGATTCAGAACCCTACTTTTAAAGATTGGAAATTATAATCATACCACTTGACATGTTAACTCAAAGTCCAACCATTCCCTAAATATAATTGTCATATTTTAATTTTTAAGTTGACAAATGTTAGCTCAAAGGGTTTATGGTGATTGAGTTGTGATTTGAATTTTGGGCCCATTTGTCATTTTAATATTATTTAATTAAATATTAATAAACGATATTGTTTTTACGATCGCTGATTGTCGACGTTGATCGATTAATATCCGTTCGAGCTGAACTTCAATGTTGGATCCGTCCATATATATATATATATATATATATATATATATATATCATTCCCTGCTTAACAAGATTTGTGGCTCCGCCCTGATGAAACCATAAACTGCGGTTTGTGAATATAATGGTAAATTACTTTTAATTGAAAAAAACTATATTGTCCTTACCTTAGAGTTAAATAAATAAACAATAAACTAAGAAAATAAGACATAAGAAATGATATAATATATTCGAATCCTTAAAATGGAATGTTTACCGTTTGTCCAATAAATTTCTGACAATCCATGACTTCCTGCTGTACCAGAAATCATCTTTTCCATGCAATATTCCACTCCACATTTGCCTTTTTTCTGACAACTGTACAAAAAATCATCTTTTCCATGCAATATTCTTCATTTGCCTTTTTTCCCAATCCAAAAAAACCATAAATGGACAAAAAACAAATAAGGACAAAAATGTAAACTACATTTGAAATGGAATGGATTCACATGTAGGCGGTCCCACATTAACCCACTCCCAACCAGCAGAATTTAAGTTCAAAAGAAATGACAGCGTGT
>CAIGRN010075660.1:0-27074 GCA_903798345.1 Fraxinus anomala
TTTTATTTTCTTGAAAGTTTCGTCAATTTTTAATAAAAGTGACATTGTATATTGTTGCTTAATTAAAAAAGTGATACTTAACTTTAAAAAGTGACAAAATGTCGCATTGTCACTTTTTTTTAGTTTTGATCGATATTTGTCGCTTTTTTTGAGTGCCACTTTTTTGAGTGTATATCACTTTTTGAGAATGTCACTTTTTTTAGTTTTGTCACTTTTTTGAGTTTGTGACTTTTTTGAAATAAAATAGTGACAATTTTTATTAAAAAAAAAAGTGATATTGCGTCACTTTTTTATTTTACACAATATTTTTTACTTTCTAAAAATCTTTCATATGATTTTTCATTCCTAAAAACATTTCATATGATTTTTCAAAACATCCATAATTTTAAGGGTATTTTTGTATAACTTTTTTGAGTGTTTGTCATTTTTTTCTGAATTTCTTTTCACTTTTTACTGTTTGTTACTTTTTAAAAATTTCTATCATTTTTTTTTAATAACAAATATAGGTTTTGATTGGTGTTTTATCACTTTTTAAGTATTTGTCACTTTTTTGAATTTGTATCACTTTTGAAATGTGTATCACTTTTTTTGAATTTTGTCACTTTTTTTGAGTTTGTATCACTTTTTTAAAAAAGTGACAATTTTTATAAAAAAAACTGACATTGTAAAAAATTTTCATTTTATACAGTATTTTTTACTTCTCAAAGATCTTTCACATAATTTTTCAAAACATCTCTAATTTTAAGGGTATTTTTGTAAGTACCCCTTCCAAAAAAGCAAAGAAAGCCCAAATTAGTCCAAAAGCCCAATTAACGTTTCCCCTTTAGTTTAACCGTTGGTCCCTTTTCTATGATGTCGCAAAGCCTCGTTTGTTTCCTATTATTTTTAAAATACATTTTTTTCTTTCTTATTTTTAATTACACATTTTTTAATAAAATAAAATTACAAGTAAATTCAAAAAATTTCTTTATTTTTAAAATACATATTTTTTTATCAATTTACTATTATAAAATACATTATTATTTGAAAATGGGATTCAAACTGACCCTTCTCGGCCCATTAGTTTACCAAATTTTATTTTATCTAATGTAAAAAGTCAATTGATCAGTATTTATTAGGGAAAATTTGAAAAGGTCAATCATGCTACTAAGCAATAAGTTGGGACCAATTGAAAAAGTATTTTCTCTCTCCTGCCCTTTTGAAATTTAAATTTTCTTCGCCCCCCATCAAACATTATTAAAACCCTCATACATCTCGTTTTCAACGGTCGAATTTCCAAACGTTTCTCTATTTTCTCTCTCTAGCTCTTGAACGAAGAGTTTCAAATCTTTCAATCTCTTAAAATTCATCTCACTTAGAACAAATTGTGAGATCTGATTCTGAATTGTCACAACGCAGGTTTTTTGTTTCTTCGGTTAAATTTCCAGGTACGTTCTCAGATCTAGGTTTTGCTTCCTTTCTAGTTTTTTTTCTTTTTCTTTCTCTCTTTAGTTTGGATTTAGAGAGTTGTAGAGTTTGAGAAAATTGAAATGATACTAGTACAGTTATTTAGAAAGTGGGATTGGAATAAAAGTGTCTTAATTAGAGGAAATTTCCCTCTAATTAGAATTGTAGTATTGGGATTTCGACTTTTAGTAAGGAGTGAGTTTATATTTATGATTTTGACGATAGACGTAAATTAGGTAACATTTCAATTCTTATTCTGTTTATACTGGTTTAATATTGGGGTTTGGTTGAATTGAGCTGGGTCTTTTTTTGTGTGTGTGTGTGGACCAGTTGATTTTTTCCGTTTCATTTGCGAATGGATTGAGGTTTTAGTTCCATTCCCCATTCCATACCCACCTCCATTGATGCTGTAGTACTGCAACTCATAAGTCATAATGAGTTTGGTAAACTTAATGATCTAGATTGTGAAGCAAAGTTAATGTAATAGATTAATTTTATTAATCTTCATTTGTATGATTTAAAACTTCGAAAAATGAATTTGAAATCGCAGATTCTACTGTCAAAATATTTTACTGTTAGGTGAGTTAGGCAATAGGGTTTCTTTGCTGAATTTATTTTGCCCGTTTATTTCACCCTTGTCATGGTGGAAGTTACAATTTTTAAGCATAATAGTATGTTGATAATTGGTATTGAAGTTGAACGGATCTCTGATGTGATTGCGTTAGCATATTGTGCATGTATTCTCATAAAGTTGGATTTTATGGGCAGGTTGAAGTTGCTTTCAATGTCGAACAGTCAAAGTGATCCGCTATTGCAAATGGAAACAACATGTGGATCTCTTCTATATGAATTGCAGGTTCTTCTGTTTTCGAGTACCAGTTTTTTACGTAAATATATTTTTATGATTTCTCATTCCCTGTTTGAAGCACGTTTTTGAAGTTGTGATGTTCGAGTCCTTACTTCAACTGCACAATCTTCTCGCACTTGTATGCTGTTAGTATCATTAGCCTTCTGATTATTTCTTCTTATGCTTTGTTCGAAAAAAAATAGATAATTTGGGATGAGGTAGGAGAGTCGGATGCTGAAAGAGACAGAATGTTGCTTGAGCTAGAACGGGAATGCTTGGAGGTGTACAGAAGAAAAGTAGATCAGGCAAACAGGTGTAGAGCTCAGATTAGGCAGGCAATTGCTGACTCTGAAGCTGAACTTGCTGCCATCTGCTCCGCAATGGGAGAGCGCCCAGTACATATTAGGCAGGTCAGGATATAAAACATTTTAGTGATTAGAATCAATAAATTGAAGTAGATAAAATGTTGTAATGATTTTGAAATATTGATATTGTTCTCTTGTGAGTTGTTGAATATGCCAATGAAATTATTTGAATTCAAATATAAATTTAATCAGCCTCAAATTATAGAGCATTTAGTTTTAAAGGTGTTTGTGATTTTGAAATACTGTTTTAGCATGAAAATTTGTTAATTGTCACTATTAAGTGTGTGAGAGGAAACATGAATTGACTTTAATCCTAAGATTACCAAATATAAAGTATACTTGTAGCTGCGAAAAAAGTAAAGGGAGATACAATTTGTTGTGGGATTCATTATGGCATTTATGTTTCATTGACAGTCAGATCAAAATCCTGGAAACTTGAAGGAAGAACTTAGAGCCATTCTTCCACAGATAGAGGAAATGAGGAAGAGAAAATGTGATAGAAAGAATCAATTTGTAGAAGTTTTGGAGCAGATACAGAAGCTTAAGCATGAACTTTCTAATTCAAGTGCTTCTACTACTTTGGTAGTGGATGAAACAGATTTGTCTCTAAGAAAGCTTGAAGAATTGCAAAGAGAGCAGCAGGCACTTCAAAACGAAAAGGTTATCCTTTGCTCTATAGCAGTATCATTTGTTCTTAACTTGCTTTGTAGTGATTATTCTTGACCAACTTGCTTATTCTCTTGGTTTCAGAGTGAACGTCTGAAGCAGATTCTCGATCACCTCAACACTTTGAACTCATTGTGCTTGGTGCTTGGTATGGATTTCAAGCAAACTGTCAGTGAGGTTCATCCCAGTTTAGGAAACCCTGAAGGTTCAAAAAATATTAGTCATCATACCATACAGCAGTTAGCGGCTGCTATTCAGAGACTCAGAGAGATTAAGATAGAAAGGATGCAAAGGGTATAGGAATTTCTAATATGCATCTCACACTTTTAAGTTCATTATTTTCAGCTTGGTAAAAAAATTTATTTTTTCCTTGGCAGCTGCAAGATCTCGCCATGTCTTTGCTGCAACTGTGGAACTTGATGGATACACCTCTTGAGGAGCAACAGGTTTTTCAGAAGGTCACTTGTAATGTAGCAGCTTCAGAAAACGAGATTATGGAGCCAAACATGTTGTCTGTAGACATTATTACTTTTGTAAGTCATGGTGCATGTTTGCCAAGAATAGATGTTCGAGCTTGTTTGGCTAAGCGTAAATAAAAGTAAAAGTTACTTTTGAAGTAACCTTTTGTTTTCAACATGTTTAGATAACTTACTTTAAGTAAAAATTACTTGTTCTGTTACTTTACTCTGAAAGTAAGTTGCTTATTTCCAATTTTGATGAATAAACAGGTCGAGGCAGAGGTTTCTCGGTTGGAAGAGTTGAAAACAAGCAAAATGAAGGAGCTTGTTCTGAAAAAGAAGTCGGAGCTAGAAGATATTTGTAGGAAAACACATCTGATTCCAGAAACGGATAGTTCATTGGACATTGCTATTGAAGCTATTGAATCTGGTACTACTTTATAGGTTAGAAAAGAAAGTAATGATATTATTCCATTGAGTCTAATTCTGTTATCCCTCAAATAACAGGAGCTGTTGACGCAACTTATGTGCTTGAACAAATTGAGGTTCAAATAGCTAAAGTTAAAGAAGAGGCATTTAGCAGGAAAGATATCCTTGACAAGGTTGAGAAGTGGATGGTTGCATGCGAAGAGGAGAGCTGGCTTGAGGAGTATAATAGGGTCAGGTTTTTCAACAAGGCCATTTATTTTTTATATAAACTGCAAGCATCCAATTGCTCAAAATCAATCTAATCTTTGTGTAGGATGAAAATCGTTACAATGCTGGGAGAGGTGCTCATCTTACACTGAAACGCGCTGAGAAAGCTCGCGTCTTGGTCAACAAACTTCCAGGTAAAATATTACATTTTGTTAGAAACCCATCTGTTGGTGTAAATACATGATAGATTTCGTTACTAGTTTCTTTTCTGTACCTTCTATTCAGCAATTGTGGATGCATTGGCTTCCAAAACATCATCTTGGGAGAATGAGAGAGGAATCGAATTCACTTATGACGGTGTAAGTGTTTCCCTGAGTACTCCGCATATTTATTTTTTCTGCAGCTCTAGTTATTTGTTTAACCAAATTTTACTCCTTTTCTTTTTTTATTTTCTGTGTACAGGTTCGTCTTCTTTCTATGCTTGATGAGTATAACATTTTACGGCAAGAAAAAGAGCAAGAACTCAAAAGGCAGAGGGTATAGTCTGCTTAATGATTCTCATTTGAATTTCACATTTAATGACCGGTACTCTCACCCTCTCTCACTTTGATTTTGTGTTTCTTTTATTTATTTTCAGGATCAGAAGAAACTTCAGGGGCAGTTACTAGCAGAACAGGAGGCTCTTTATGGTTCAAAACCGAGCCCTATGAAGAACCAGAGTGTGAAGAAAGGACCTAGATTGTCATGCGGTGGTGCAAGCAATAGAAGACTTTCTCTTGGCGGCACAACTCTACAAACTCCTAAGCATGATATGCTTCACTCCACCAAAGCTACTCCTAATACACGTCATGCCAAGAAAAATGACCGGTTGAGTCATGACAACCCCACCAGGGATGATAGATTTCATGCTATGTCATCTGGTAATTTCTCTTTTACTCAATAGTTGGTTATTTTCTTTGACGTAAATGCAATTTCTTGCTATTTTTTAGAACTAATAGAAGTTACATATGCGAAGTTTTGAATCCTCTTCTTGTTTCTTATTTCTAATCTCGTTCTCATTTCTCGGATCTAGGACGGAGGGGTCTGGACATAGCTGGTCTTCCTCTGAAACCACATTCTTTAAATCCACCGAACGCTCTTGAAATAGAGTTGCCAATGATTCGAAAGCCTTTCTCTCCCATTTCTTCCACGGACTCCTCAAAATCCAAAGCAACAAATATTTTGGAAGATCTGAACATAAAACATAACGAGATATTGCAGAAGACACTTGCAAGCAACAATACACCACCATTCACAACTCCTTCCAAGACGATTTCTACTTTGGAAGAAGAGAACAGAACCCCCAAAACAATGGCAATTCCTGTGCCTTCTACACCATCTACCATTTCAGTTCCAATGCTGACAGCTATCACACCAGTTCCTTGTGTATCCAAGTCAATGGAAGACGAAGATATTGAATACTCGTTTGAGGAAAGGAGAGCAGGATTTATGCTTCCCAAGGACCATCGAAAGACTTTGATTCAAATTTGATGCGATTCAAGATCTTGAGATTCCTATTATTTAGCTTGGATCTTGTGATTGTAAGTCAATTATATTGGCTTTTCCAATGTATACATAGTCTACAAACAATTGAAGGTGGACTAAGTCGCTCAATGTGTTTTCCCCTACAACTAATGGACAGGGATTTGTTCAAGCTATTGTGGTACTCTCCTAGTACTATGCTAAATGGAGAAGTCTGAAGTGGTGGTGGTGTATTAACTATTTCCTAGTTTGAGTCGATATGCCCAACTTTGGCATCCTTCACCTATGGTTAATAGGTGATTTTATTTTCTTTCTTATATTTCTATCGATGTCACTATTAATCAAGTAGAGTGATTTTTTTGTTCAATGCATTTTTGTTGTGATTGTAAAGTAACTTTTCTAAAAGTTACTTCGTATTTACTATAAAGTAAGTTAATTAGGAAAAGTAACTTTGAAAATTATGTTTGTCAAAATTACTAATTTAAATTTAAGTTTGTCAAAATAAGTGATTTGACTTACTTTTGAGTATAAACAAACTTGGCAAAATCTGGAATTAACCAAAAAACTTGCTGGTTAAGATGGAAACCATGGAGAACAAAGTGGGATAGCAAATCGACTAAGCGACCTACTTTATGAAAAGTAAAAGATTAATCTATGTATACATAGGTGTACACATAGATGTTGATATAATGTGAGTGGAGTGAGGTCCACGATACTATAACATGAGCTTCAATTCGTTCACATTATGTCAACCTTTATATACATCACATAACATGACCCGTGAAAAACCCTACAACACTTATAACTGCACACAGTGGCAAAATCAGCAAATATTTCCGAAGCTGAAGGGTGTTTCTTTTCAAATGGTCAACTTTAACAACACCTAAAAAGACAAAGAAGAGGTCAGAGGCAGGAGAAATTTCGCATGGCTCCAACGTTAACTTTACAGCTTTAAACAGTTAAACTTCCATTTTTAAATAAGTAAATTATTTTATTTATGAATTTATCCATTTTTTATTCACATGCATTTAACTTTCCCATTTTTTAATTCCCATTTCTTGAATTTCCAAGACGGACCTGAAACCATTTTCAAAACCGTAATTAATATTTTCAATTTTGCAATATAAATATTGTTAATTCCTAATAAATTCGAAATATTTTATTAATTCCTATTTATTTTTTAATTCCTCGCTTTTCCTACCTCTATTCTTTATTGCAAAACCCTAATGTTACAACTCCTGATTTTTATTTTTATTTTTCATTTTCTGTGAAAATAAGTTCATTTTAGAAAGAATTTGGCAGAGGTTAAACCATAAGTTCAGGAAGTTACAGTAAATAATACCCACATCCGGGCTCTTGGACTCTGATGATCTTTGAATATACAAAGCTGATTCTGGGTTTTCAAGATTTTTAGTTTCTGAAGTGGGTTATATGCAAGATTTTCGGAGTTTTTGACAAAGGTTCGATTTTCATGGAAATTTCCAGTTCAAAGGTGTTATTTGTATTTACTCTGAGCATTTGAGCTAAAAAAAGGTTCAAGCTTTACGTTATTCTTGAGTTTAGGTCTTCAGTATAGAGGTTTTTTAAAGGTTTAAGGATTTCAGGTCTTTGTTTTATTAGTATATGAATGGATGAAAAAGAAGGTTCAAATGTTACTGGGGTGACAGTTAAGGGAGATGAAGCCCCACAGGGTTTCAGGATTGAGCCAAGGGTTGAAAATCCTAATCTAGATACTGGATCAGCAGCTGGGCCAACGCCAGAAACCCAGGCTATCGTGCCGGTGCATGTGCCTGCTCCGGCGCTGGCCACTGACATGAAGAAGAAGAAGAAGGGAAGACCGAGGAAGTATGCACCAGATGGTTCAGCGTTGGCATTGTCACCTATGCCAATATCCGCTTCAATTCCACTTACAGGAGATTTCTCAGCTTGGAAACACAGTACTGGTCGCCCGGTCGACTCTTACAAGAAAAAGCATAAGTTGGACTTCGAAAGACCTGGTAATGATATGATATATTGCTTTATTGATTTGAATCTTGAATTATGGATAGTGGTTTCTGCTTTTTCCGTGATTTACTGTTACATAGTGATTGTAAATGACACTGAAATTAAATTGGTTTGTTGGTTAGTCAAGTGAGATGTGATATTGCTATTTATGGTTGGTTAAAGTGTTTAAAAACTAAATCTACCATCTGTTTTGGTTGAAGACTAGATTTAAATAAATATATATATTTGCTCTTTAACAAAATGCTTAAATGAGTTGGTTCAACATTGTATTAGACTAAGACTAGGCAGAGATCTTGAGTTCTAGTCTTGTCGCCATCATCTATAAAAATGTTGGCGCGTCCTACATTTAAAACAATTATATAAAAAGTTATCCGGCCTACGTGTGAGGAGCATGTTGAACAGTTTAAGCTTTTTGATGAGGTGATTTAACATTTTTTCTCTCACAGTGTGCTCTTTTATATTTTCTTGGTGTTTTAGGGTCAACCTTTTTCTTTTATTTTAACTATTCATTGCTGCACTTTGTGCCTTACCGGCAAATGTCCCCTTGGATCTGGATTGTGATTGTTATGGTCTTTAAAAGAATTTATGGTGCTGCTGCTGAAGATGGTGGAATCTTCTATTCTGCGAAATCTTATGAGTTTCATGGGGTCAGAATAATCTGATGCTGTAAGCATGTAGGAATTCTCAAACACCACTTGTTTTATTAATGATGTCATTAATGAGCTGATTTGATTTGACAACAAAATATGTCTCTCACTCAATAATTGAGTGAATGATGAGTAGCTGATATGACATGTGTGGGTCTAATGTAAAGACAGCATGGATAGAATATGTGCTGACTCAGAGTCTGAGAGATAGCATGAAGTCAAAACATAAAACTGATTTCGACGAGATTCATTGCCTAAATTTATGCATCCTATCAATGTGTATAATTACTTTCAAATGAGAAGCTGCTATCACGGGACTTCTGAAGAAGCTAGTAATGCAGCAGTAGAACATGCCGTTCTCAGGCCTCTGACCACAGGAATGTTTTGGCATTAGTTTCCCCTTATTTCTGGCTTAATAAGATAAACTTTCACTTTTAAAAAATTTACCAACAGTATCCAGAATTATAGAGCTCCCCAGTTTTTCCAATGGAAAAATACTCTATTTTTGGCATGTTTATTTAAATACAGGGGATGAAGAAAATGATTGTTTGTACTTCCCTTGTATTTGTGCATAATCAAATATCATTAGAACGCTACGCATAACATGATGCAATTATATGTTTGAAGTCACTTATTCATCAATTAAATATCATCTGGTTGTGCTTTGATGAAATTTTAAATTTTCCTAAGCAACCGATTTGATATTTATCTGATTTGTAGGTGAAAAGGCGGCATACAATGGTGGTGTAGGTTTTACGCCCCATGTGATAACTGTTAATGCTGGCGAGGTACTTCTAGTTATAAGTAAAGTTTGTACATCTAGTTTTATAATTTAAACAGCTTGATGTCAAAAACCTTCTGTTGATTCATATACTGATGGTTCGAACATTATTTGTTTGATGGGAAAATTTCACTAACGGTCCCTAATTTATTACCCTAGTAGAAAGTTGGTGAGTAACCTTTATAAATGAGCAAGTTGGTCACCAACTTTTAATTGTAGTTGTGCAACCAGTCCCCAGTGGTGGAAATAACCCAAATCTTCAACAAATCTTCAATAAATTCTCACTTTTAATCTCACATGGCACTCTAGTTTAATTAGGTAATTGTAATTCAATTTTGTTCAATTAGGTTACTACACTAATATGATTTCAATCAGTAACTACACTTTAAATTAATTTTAATTAAAGTAACTTTTTTCAATTCCACCAAAGGTAATCAATGACGTGGTAATCAATAAATGATAGTTATCATACGTAACCATTAGTTTCTATTTGAAATAAGTACAGTTTCATTTAAATAAATGGCGGGCATCATTTATTGAATGCTATGTCATCGATTTTCGTCGGTTCAAATGACATAATTATACTGAGTACCTGATTTAAATCAAATTGAAGTCTAAGTACCTGTATGAAATAGAGTGAAAGTTTAGTTACTGTGAATAAGAGTTTCCCAAAAAATGCCTTAACACTAAATTTCTAGACACCAGCCCATATTGAGAAGTAAGAGCCAGCTTTATAAAGTTGGACATGCAAGGGTTATGTGATGATTAAATAGATATTTGGATTGTTTCTGTCACTGGGGAACTAATGTGCAACTAAAAGAAAAGGTTGGGGACAGATACTGAGGCAATACATTGCGGAACACTAGCGCATTTTTTTCTAAAAGAGTCCAAGGTGCTCTTTTGTAATTTTTGACATTGTGCTGTTGAAGACACAATGGGGTCAAATTTTATACAGGAGAGAAGAAGAAAAATCTTTAGAAGTTTTCAAGAATTCTCATACAAAATCTCCTTTAGTTCATTTATTAACTCAGTAACTTGTAGTATCTGCAATTATAGATGAATGATGATCAAAATGAAAAGAATATGTTCACAGTTTGCCATTAGTTTGTGAATTTTAAATATAAAGATGATTGGAACAAGGCTTACTGTCATCGTTGTAAAGAGAAAAATAGCATTTTACCTATAAGGTTTTGAGCTCATATTTTTTATGGTATCATATACTATTATCATTGATATTCATAACATTACATCATTTTAAGACTTAATTATATAAGAATAATAATTCCAGAAATATCATCATACTTGGGGCTAATTATTGGCGTGCAAATTGTAACTGCTATGTGACATCAAATGGTTTGTGTAGAAATACTTTCGTTACCTGCTAACTATCTGCTTCTTTGCTTAAAATTTAATTCTTAAGCACTACATTGCGTCTTGGTACTTGAGTCCATTTAGTTCATATTTGATAGGCAGTACTGGACAGGACCAAACAATATAATAAACAAGAGTTTAAATTTTTTTAATCAATCCTCCCTCACAAACACCCCCATAGTTCTTTGAATGTGATATGATGGTATATGATTTTGAGCATGATGCTCTTATTTTCTAGTTATGCAAAAGAAACGGCACATCTGGAATTTTGCTGTAAAGGCATCTCAATTCTTTGATTTGACTGAAACTTCGATTTTTACTTCTAATATTGCTGTTGGTTGATGTTTATTTGATTAAATTTTAGTTTTCCGTTTTGTTTGTATCAGGATGTCACAATGAAAATAATATCTTTCTCTCAACAAGGCTCAAGAGCTATTTGCGTTCTGGCAGCAAATGGTCCCATCTCAAATGTTACACTTCATCAACCTAATTCTTCCGGTGGTACTTTGACCTATGAGGTGTGGGTGCTTTATTCAACATTGCTGTTTATAGAGATTATATTTTGGTTAAGCTTAAAAGTTTTACGCAAGTAAAAAATTTATTGATTAAAATTGGAAATAAGTTAATAACTTTGACTGTGGCAAGAGTAACTTTCAAAATAAACATCATTGTTTTGCTTAAAGTAAGGAAAAAAAACTTATCCTTGAGTAACTTTTACTTATTTTTAAGCTCAGCTAAACATGCCTTCACATACATGGGGATTTTAATTTCATTGAGGTGGAATGTTGTTCCTCACCCGAGAAATTTTGCATATATCGCATCTGATAGAATTTTCATAGGCTTGGAATTGCGATGTTTAGAGATGGTTTTCCTGAATTCTCTTATTTTGTCTCCCCCTCTCCACGAAAATTTTATCGAACTCACTAAGTTATGGAAGCCATCAAAATTGTCATTTCTTAAAATTTTAACTAGAATTATAATTATGCCATTTCTGCAGGGCCGCTTTGAAATACTTTCTCTGACAGGCTCGTTTATGCCGAACGATAACGGATTGACAAAAGGCAGATCTGGTGGGATGAGTGTCTCTCTGGCAGGTCCAGATGGCCGTGTTTTGGGGGGAGGCCTTGCTGGAATGCTAGTAGCAGCAGGCGCTGTCCAGGTTAGAAAGCGTTACCAAAATGAACGAAGACGAGACACAAAATAAATAAATACTATGTTATCCAAATAATCGACAATCTGCATGTCTTCATATGACAATAGAACAAGTATGACACCAGACAAAAAGATGTGCTAATTGGCAATACTCTGAACTTTTCTTGTGCAACAGGTTGTCGTTGGCAGCTTTCTTCCAGGCCACCATCAGGAGCTGAAGCCCAAAAAGCAGAAATATGAGCGCACAATATCGTTTACCCCGAGTCCTGCTAATCCGTTTTCTGAAGAAAGATATGAAGGAGCCTCCGGTGGACAGAAGCCAAATTTGAACTCATCTGCTTCCTTCCGTGGAGACAACTTAACTTCTGCAAACTCCATTCAAGGTTCGAAAATTGCCATCCCAGAAAGTAATGTCTCATTGTCGGGAGAAGACTCTAGAGGGCAACGCCATGAAATTACTTGCTAAATGTGTGGCTTATATTGTTCTTGTTTGTATCTTAGCTGTTTTTACGAGGCGTGAAACTTTTAAGCTTCTTTCTGACCCTGGTTAGAAGTCGATGACTGCATATTAACGTTTTCAAGTAGAATATGATTTTGTCAGTTTGAACAGAACCTTCTTTTTTTTTTCCTCTTTCGTTAGATACATACTAGGTTAGTACTTCGCTAGTATGAGTGTCGTGTAGTTGGAGTCATGTTTGCTCTGGTGTTTTCTAACCTGATGTAGAATTTCGGATGTTTGAATTGGATGTATCATTCTTAGTTGTAGTAGAGAGACTTAATTTTTTAAAAGATAATCTCTGATTTGCTTATAAGTTGGCTGTTTGACGCTTCTTCTATAGTTCTACCGAATTTTGATGTACAGAAATGTGTGAAAATGGATATACGCAGAATTTACTAACAATCTTGATCTATGCTTGAATATCGTGAAATATGCAAAATGTAGAGAAATTGGACAGAAGATTCAATTTTTTATTCAATAAGCCAGCTCCTATTTTGTTATCAATGCAGTGTATGGTTAAAAGTTAAAACCTTAACCTATTGACGTGAAAAACAGTTATTACATACCATATTTTGATATATTTGTCGATATATGTCTACATACCGTTGACTTTCTACGTTTGTAATACATTGAATATTGACTTTTTGAGTCACTTAACTACCGTTCGATTTGATTTGTTTATGCCCCTTATTGGTATGGCTTAAAATCTTGATAAATATACAAGTCAAAGTCAATAATTAATATCAAATATACGTTTCATCGACTTTTATTAAAATGATGCAACTAAGCAAGTTGAACTCCCTGACGAAGGCTATATTCAATTAAAAGTGTAAATTTGATTGCGTCTAAAAAGAAGGTTGTGTTTGGTTCAACTCCCAAGCCTAGACTCAAAATGGTTGTGCTAAGCCTTAAATTTTTGGACCATGCTACATGTATCGAATTTTTTTACCTGATTCCTTACTGACTACTCATAATAGGGGGTGGGGACCACATCTTGTGATTTTTTTATTCACTCGGGACTCGCGTTCATGTGAAAGGGGATAAACAATTCGGTACATTAAATTATGTACAAATATTTTTACCTTAAATTTTTATGCACGAATAGAAACAACCCACCCCTTGGAAGTTTGGCTTGAGTTGTTGCTTTGAAATAGGCATTCTTGTTGGGAATTCGTGATTGAAATTAATTTTGAGAAACCGAAAGGATATTGAAGAGAAATTTTCGCTTCAATTTTTCGGTTTGTCTTCACCAAAAATTTCCAAGAGGATATAATTATTTCATACGTTCTCCAAATTCATGTATTTAAAAAATGATTTAAATTCATTTAAGATACATGCATCCTAAATTTAAAATACATGAACAACTGATATATTAAAAAAATTGTACCAAACAAGAGCTAAAGTGCATTTGTGTCACAATCTTGATGAATTTTGTACGTTCAAATACCGTGTCAAACTATTATATGTTACAAGCAAATTGATTAAGAGAAACATAATTATTTTTATTTAAATATTATTTTCAACGAGTCCAAATTTGGATTTGGAGGAAGAGATGCTTTACTTGCCACTTTACGACGAAATTACTTGTGAATTGTTTGGATTCCAACTCTTTTGTCTAATAACACTTCATTCACAAGGTATTGTCATGACAAAATTGCCCCTTTTTCTTTTCTCATTTTTGGTACATGTTCTAGAAAAGTCTTTTTTTTTTTTTTTCTCAAAACTTATTTTCATCCTTACATTCTCATAATAAATTAATTTTGCACGTAACTCCATAATTTCTCACTACTTTTTCACCATGTGTTCTTCAAAAAATTCACTTTTCACAAAACGTATTATAAAAAAAATCTACATCAAACAAACCCTTTATATAATTTCTCGAAAACTAAAAATCAAGAAAACATTTTTCTATCCCATTTTATGACAATGATTACGAGATTTTAACTAATTTTTCCTTTTTAATATTGTATATGAAACACGTCGAAAAATTTTCCATGCGGAAATTATCGATTGTTAGAGAGACTTTATTTAATCAAGTGGGTGGCTTCAAGAATCTTAATATTTAATACGCGGAGGATTAAACTAATGCTTGTAACATGTCAAGACACATTAGCTTTCACACTACACCTCGTCATCCAATCCTCAATTTGTGCTAAATAAAGCTTCCTCCATAGACCTTTTCCATGGTGCAACCTTTTAAGAGCATCCCAGTACGTAGTCTCGAACATAAGTCGAGATTACAGTTTCAAATTTTTTAACTTCTTTTTCTTCCTAAATCGTTCTTACCAACTAGCCATAAAAGGCTCGATCCATTTCCATTTTATTCGTTCACTCTTCGCTTTCAAATTCTCTCAAAAAATATGCTGAATTCCACATTTGATCTGATCAGCCTTGCTGCTTCGAATTCTCACGCAGTCTTTTGTTTATGCAATCTGATCATAGTCATTCTACTTGTTGGTAGCTCGAAATCGAGGTCAGAATTTAATGAAGATGCCCCTTGTTCTTCTCACGATGATGTTAATAATAAGAGAGGTTCCATGGAAAGAACAAATGCTTCGTGTTCCTTGAAGACGGTATACACATTGATGAATTCATCTTCGTCTGTGGGCATATCAATGGTCGACAATGATGAAGGAACCCGGGATGAAGAAGATGATGAGCTGAGGAAAAGAGCTGAAGAATTCATCGAGAAAATTAACAAGGGGTGGATGGATGAAAAGTTGAAAGCATATTCTCTAGGCCAAATGATATAGGATTGTACCTTACATTATGATCAAATACAAGTAGGAAATATTTGGTTCACATCACTGACAAGATCGGCATTGCAGTAGCTAAAAAATTTACTTTTCTTTCTTAATATTTGTTGAATGTTGTCTGAGTGTACCTTATTAAACATGTCAGCAGTATATATTGTTATGATTTTCTAGTTTTTGTTATCTAGTCAAAGGTGTCTAAGTGAGTACGTGACGATAGGAAGTGTTAAGAGAAATGTTCTACTTGTATGATAACTCGATGTTTTAACATATTACACTCATGTTTATTGTAAATACTTATTTTTGTTTTAACTCAATTAATCGACGTAGTGTAATGTTTCCATCCTTCTGTTACTCATAGACATAGATTGAGATCAGTACAGTCCAACCTACCTTGCTAATAGGCCACTAGAACAAGGATCTGCAGTTAAACTATGCGTGAACAACCTTCTATGAAACGTATAGTTTCGCAGAATTTAGAGTGTTTATTCATATATTGGCCGCAACCTGTCAAGCTTTAAGTTTACAAGTGCACTTGTGAAATGTTTTGTTAGATAAACTTTTCAACTATGGATGAAATTTAAGATAAAATCAAAATCTTATCTATTGTGTATTATCAAGCATTGTATATCGAATGTGCCCACACGATCGATTTCTTGTCATGTTTATATACGAGTGAGGGGAAGAACCACCAGGTTAAATCATGTCATAACAAACTATCAGACGGGTATTTTTCGGCTCAAAAAATAAAATAGAGTGAAAGAGTAAATTGAAACTTGCGTTTCTTGTGCTACATCATGGTACTTGGCAGACACAAAATAATGGTACTAAATATTCTTGGATGAATCATTGTACAATATTGCATGGCACTTGAAAGACTTGATTGACAAAACTATAATATTGTTTGGATCTAGAACAAGCAAAGATGTTGCAAGATTTAGAAATGGGAAACAAAAACAAGACAGAAATAGCAAAGTAAATTTCAAAATTTCATCCTGCAAAACGTTGCTGAACTTTGATCAATAGTTGGACTTCGAAAGGGAGGCGAAAGGTTTATTGTGCTCAATTTACATCTACCAACTCAACGTCAAATATCAGCCATGAATTCGGTGGAATAGTCCCACCAGCTCCTTTAGCTCCATAACTGTATTTAGAAAACCAAATAGTTGTTGGTTATGCACGCGTGAAGATTAAGTAAATGGAAAATTTTATTCATCAGACATCCCCTACTTTACCAATAAATTCCCTGCCTACAAAAAGATGACAGAATTTTGCACGAGCAGATTCGTGCTAGTTACGAAATTTTCGCGATCTGTAATTCTGCTATTAGAAGCATGTTAGAATATGCTTAAAAGCTATCTTAAGACTTAGTTTCTGGAAAAGTTGTTAGTTCTGGAATATGCTTAAAAGCTATCTTAAGGCTTAATTTTAAAATCATGCATGGCAAGATAAGTAACTTAAAAGTTAGTTGGACGTGCTTTTAAACACAGCCATACATGCTCTAGAAGGTGTTGTCCATTCCACAAAGAACATCACTAAACTTAAGAGCACAAAGAAACTAATTGCATACCCCATGGCAGGTGGAATTGTGAGTCTCCTTTTGTCCCCAATACGCATGCCTGATGATAAAAGGAAAGGAAAAAAATTATCAAAAATCTTTTGCAAGCCATCAGCAGGAGTTTATTAAAATGAAGTATGCAAGACTAAAATAATTACCATTAACCCCAACATCCCATCCTTTGATAACTTGTCCTATACCTGTAACAACAAAGAACATGAATTAATACAAAGAATTGAGAAATTTCTTGAAGCGCTTGCTTAACACAACATACCCAAACGAAATTTGAAGGGTGCGCTGCCAATATTAGAGTCAAATATTTTGCCATTCTTCTTCAGCTTCCCAATGTAACGGACACTAACCTGTATATCAGAAAGAAAAGATTTGTTTTATACAAGCGTTGAAACATGTTCCAGATGATCTTGATAAATGTCAAAACCATGAAAACGTAGTCACATAAATAGAATAGTCTAGTCATAATTGTAGTTCTCGTGCTTAATAGTTTTGAATGCCAACCTGCAGCCATAACTACATTTGATGTAGTGGAAATAGTAGTTTTATGAGATAAGACCTCAACCAATTTTGAAAATAACACAATTTGCTTTTGTTCGTCTCATATATTTCTTTGGTTTCTTGTTATTGCTCATATATTCTTTGCACTGAATTTTGAATGTGCTTTTAGATGGGCAAGGGTAAGGGCTGTGAGGATGATGGCTAACAGAGTGAATATATGAGTAACCCATAAAAAGAGTCAAAATCACCTTTTTCCCTGGAGAAGCTCTTTTCCCATCTGGTTTACCCATGGCCACCTCCTCTATGACCAATCCATTTGGGTACGTCCTCACTTGCAATGATTTAGCTTCTTGCTTCTCTTCCTTCTCCACGGTGGATCCATTTTTATCTGTTAAACTTTTATCTTCATTCATGTTCGATGCAATCTCCTGTGTTTTATTTTGTTTATTTTTCTTCTTTTCTTTCTTCCTGCATGATTTTAATGGATAGAATCACTATCAAAAGATGATATTTTAGCGTATGAATCATGTCAACTGCCTGATAACAAGGAAATAAAAGTTTCAAGGTACATAAGAACCATTAGACTTTTAAACACCTACCTACAACTGGGTAAGAGAGAGTATAAAGTGACTGATTTTTTACAATGTATTATTAGTTATTAAGTTGAAATGAGATACAATTTTGGGTCAAAATCTTGGTCCACAAACAACAAAAACAACATTTATAAGATTTGCAACTGCAGTGGTTAATTAAACAACTAAAATACTACATGTCAGGGTAGCAAAACTCACTTCTCATTTGTTGGCTTCAGGTTATTTTCCATCACAGCCATTGGCAGCTGCTCAGCATCATTGGAATCTGCAACAACAGTTTCCTGAGACTCCTTTGTTACCTTTTTCTTCTTATTCTTTTTCTTTTGTTTAGCATCATTTTGAGACATATTATCAGGTGTATCTGAAGAGCCATGGGGTGTGTGATTTTCCCTACTTACAAGGGTGGAACAAGAACATAGAAATAAGTAAACAAATGTTTAAAAAAGCTACCAATTTTAGAGAGTAGAGACTAAAACTAATCGGATATAGGCAGACAAAATGCAATATACAAATTCCTACCTTCCATGTTCTCCATCTCGACCAACTGCATCAATCTTTCTTTTCAATTTTTTGCTCGCTTCAGTTTTTGGTTTCTTTTTCTGGGATTCCTCATCTGCATTATCATCTTTGATTTGTTCTGATTTTGATATGGAGTTTGAAAAATGAGTTTTGCCTCCGCTTGTAGATACTGGAAAACCATCTTCATCTTCACTTTCCAAGACAGGAACATCATGTCCACTCTTGACCACAAGCTGCCGATCAGAATCCACATTATCATCAGACATGTTCGACCAACTTTTTTTCTTTTTTGACCGTTTAGACACACCATTGTCGTTGACAGGCTTCTCATCATCCACTATTTCTTCTATTCTCACTTTTATGATGAACAAAAAAACAAGGACGAAGAAAATATAGTAAAAAATAGTTATATGGGTATGCCAGAGATGTTATTATGCAATTCATGGTGACATGGATAATTTAACTGGTAACATCGAATTTCTGGTTAACGATTTATACATCTTTTGTCAATTGATCAAAAATCTACTTACAAGACACATGGTAGAAATATCATTTTGACACTAAAGTTGTACAAGTTAAAACAAATTGACATGACAGAATATATTGGTAGATAATCTTCCAAACATCCATTTCCACCTTTTAGTCTTTACAGAATGAAAAACTAGCTCAATCCAACATGGTCCATTATCCTGATGCTTATGCAATTACTAGGACTATCCGAAACCATCAAAAAGCATTTGAAGGGAGGAAATCAAAAGGGACCACAAAAGGCACAAAGAAACTACAGAAGTCCACAATTGAAACAGGGCCTTTCACTCTCATGGAAGATTGTCTTCCTCATCTATTGATCAAAAAACAAGATCTTGAACTTGTTAAAATGATTTAGCTTGAGGCAAAATGCAATTGGAACACAAGACAACAGATTACTTCCTGAAACTACCTCCACTGTTGGGGACAGGAGAAGATGGGAATATGCCAAGATCATCATCATCATCATCAATAAAGACACCATCCTCATCTTCATCTTCAGAATCATAATTCATAAAATCATTCTCATCTTCAGAATCAGTCCCCATGATATTCTGTTCATAAGCATCGCTTAAATCATAGTTAAAGAAATAAAACAAAAAACAACTAAATGCGTACATATACACTTTTATTCTTGATCCATATAAAAAATGTTAATCTTATAAAGGAGCATACAATAACTAGTCACGAATATATACAAAGTATTAGTTAAGAAACGACTACAGAAGGATACGACCCAGAATCATCTCCAAATTTGTCCTGATCAGTTTCACCATAGAAGAAACCGGAGAGATGCACACTGTGAGGGCCAATAACTGAGAATGTGACTTCATCCTCCTCCTCCTCAAACTCGAGATTCAACGCGCAAGTCTCGAGTATTTCAGGTAACAACGAACATAAGTAAATGGGACTTTTATCTCCCACATTACACTGTACTTTGCTCTTCTTAGTTGAAGAACCACTACCCAGCGTTGCCTAAATATCAACCACATAAGCAATCAATATTTCACGATTCAGAGCATAAACACAAGCCATATGCCAATCCCGGAAATTAGAGCTTAAATACTTTATAATTTTGCAAAAACACGATAATTCAGGGTTAACCATTAACTATAAATTCATAATCAGACTGTGTGTGCGTGTGTAGTAATATAATGACAAATGGCATCTCTAAGCTCTCAAGTTCATATATATTAAACAAAGCTTTTCAAAAATTGAAAACATGCCATCAAAACATTAGAAAGATTACAAAAACTTAATAGAAAGTAAAGTTTAAGATGTGAAAACAAACCTGAGATATGTGAAGTCTTCCCCTCTCATTGTCGTACCGATGGATATAGGGTTTGCTTGGTTTTACTTCAATTCCTAGTCACAAAATCAACCATAAAAGATACATAAACATAATGGTTTGTCTGATTATAATTATGTCTATGTAAGTTCGCATACCCCAGAAAGCCATTGGTGATGTGGAATTGCAGCGTAGTTCTCTAAACCCTAGAGGAGAGTGAAACGGTGCAGTTTGGGAGCTTTGAAACCCTAACGACAAAATATTGGGGTTTATAGAGGCGCGGAAAAGCGTCCTACTTAGGCCAAATTGTGACACGTGGAAAAACAAAGGTGGGAAAAGGTTTTTCATTTTAATTCATTTAGAAATCCACATCAATTTCTCTAAAACTTTAGTAGACACCTACCAAATAAAATAAAAAAAAATTTGTCATGTAAGGAAAAAATATAATATTTACAAAAAATTATTCTTCAATACAATTTAGATATAATATTTAGATACAAGGAATAAAAAAAAGCAGATATTGTTGAGAAAACTTATTTGCTTTCAAAAATTTACTTTGAAAAATCGTCTAACTGTAAATTCTCTATTGGACGATTGACCTGGCAAAATCTATTCATCTTTAGTATTGACGGGTCATGATTTACAATTGAGAACATAGGCAAACTATCTCTCGAGATACAAATAAAACTCAACATCTCATACCCTACTTCAGGATATTAGAACACTGTAAAGAATTCACGATTGTCTACAACAGCAAGTGACGCCCTGCTTTAGGATATTAGAACCAGATCAGACAATTATTAGTGGACTTGGCTTAAAAAATTCAACATACTCAAAACATTGTTAGCTGGATGTGTACTACAGCCATCAGTTATAATAAAATGTGTTACTTATGGTCAAAAAGCACTTCGATTATCACTCATACTCGACATGACTTGACAAGAATAAAAAAGACAATATAATGAAATTTGTCGTCTAACTAGTCCATTGACTCGAGTGTACAGTCTCAAGGAAGTAAGAAATGCTGTGATCAGAGTAAAAAGATATAGAGCAAAGTGAAAGAATCCTTACAGAATAAATTTCCTTAATACACGAGATTAAAAGGGAAAAGCGCACATACATTCCACATAGATAGTGGATTAAGACAACATTCACAAAATAGCCTCAGTCCTCAGCAAAAGGACTGTGCCCATAATACAGTCACTCCTAAAAGTTGTCACTATTAAGTTAGTAGGAATCTATCTCCAATCCGGCTACCATACTAGATGCTGCTCGAATAAGGAGTCGGAGAAACTAGTGAATGTAAAAAGAAATTAACTTAGTAACCGAGTTCTTGTATAATTGTTTCCATTGATGGCCTCTCCTCCGGAGAATCATGTGTACACAACACAGCAACTTTCGCAATCTTTGCAGCAACAAGTTCAAAGAAACTCCCATGAAGATTTGCATCTATTAACTCCTGGAATCTGCACGACTCAGCAGCAGCTCTCATGAAAGTGGTATATTTACGCTTCCCAGAAAGGATCTGGAAAATAAGCACCCCAAAAGCATAAATATCACTTTTTTCGGTGAACCGTCCAGTATTAGTATATTCAGGAGCAAGATATCCCATTCCGGCACTGGCCTTGAGTACTGAGAAGATGGTGTCATTTGTGAGAAGCTTGTGCAGGCCCGAATCAGATAGCAAAGGTTTAAATTGCTGGTCGATGAGCACGTTCTTAGCAGAAATGTTTTGGTGAACCAGAGAAGGCTTGTTTATGCTGAACGCATGTAAATACTCTATACCTGCTTAGAAAAAATAATTTGAGCATAACTGATAGACCAAAGGATCAGTGGTTGATGAAAATTTTGTGTCCTCCATACAGAAGGCATTATGAAAAGCAGACCTGTGGGATTTTAATTGATTAAATTGGGTGGTATTGTGCATCTTTGTGTAGTAAATACAACAAGAAACAACCTATATAATCTAACAACATCTTCCGGGATCTAAAGGAAGGACAATGAGATGGAAGTTTACAAAGTTAGACCGTCAAGTACAACGGATGGAATAACGGTGGGAGGATGTCATGGAACCAAAGAGAAATGGAACTCGTTGGACACTAAATGTAACTTTCCATGCATGTTTGGTACGATTACTGAACGGTATAACAAAATTTCAGTTTCTTTGCTAATATTGTGAATGATGTCAAATCCTCCATGCCAAACATGTTGTCATTGTGTTATAATTGCTTTTGAAACTTTATCAAGAGTTTAGAAGTAAACTGACCTTTGGCGATGCTGTTGATGATAGAAACTCTGGTGGACCATTCAAGAATCTGACTATCTCCCTCCTTGACATCGAGATACTGAAATAAATTCCCATTTGGAACGAAATCATAAACAAGAAAACACTCGCCACGGCCTCGGGAACAGCAAAACCCTCTCAGTCTAACTAAACTTTCATGTGTCAGTGAGGTTAGGACATTCAATCCCTTTAAGAATTCAGTTTCCTCAGACTTGCAACTAGTTTTCGTGATTCTCTTAATAGCTACAACAGATCCATCTCGTAAAATTCCTTTATATGTCGCTGAATAGTTGGTCTTTCCCAACAAATTCTTATCTGCGAAGTACTGAGTAGCTGTCTCTATCTCTTGTGAATTGAGCCTAAACTTCTGCATAACCTCTTGGGAGACGCCAAAACGCCGACCCTCGGCCAACGGATCCCACCCATTGGAGTATTCTAGACTGACAAGAGGAGAACCATTCTTCCTAACGAACTCATTGGCCTTGTTGGTACTGGGACAGCTATCAGACGTATCAAACGCACTCCCAAGTTTCTGTTTACAACGTCGATACCGTGTGAAGGTAAGAATACCTATGGCTGACACGATAACTGAAACCACAACTACTCCGACCGCCACTGATGCCGTTGAGGTCTTTGACGACTTCGAACAATGACCATTGGTGCAGTTCAAGTTTAGATTGGCGGTCTCAGGAATGTCTCGTGTCGGGAGTCCAGTCGAACCACCATCATAAGGTTCAGATCTATTAGGATTGACATTGTAGAAAGCATTGCAACTTCTCAAGGATGGAAAACCAGATCCACATAGCCCAGGATTATTCTCATACTGAAATCCATCGACCAATCTCTTCAAAGCTTCATTAATCATAAAAGTTAGATCAAAATAACATTCTTGAAATCTAAAACAAACATTAAAAGAACACATTGACTACGTGAATGACAAATTACCAAGAGGAACATTTCCAGAAAGAGAGTTGTTTCTGACATTTAGGACTTCAAGCAATGGAGCATCAGCTAGTTTTGTAGGAATCGATCCAAAGAGGTGATTAAAACTTAAATCAAGTCTCATCAATACTCCCATTTCTCCCAAGCTAGCAGGAATTGCTCCAGATAACTGATTAGATTGTAGAGCCAATACATTCAGCTTCTTCAGAGACCCCAGTTGGGTTGGTATGCTTCCAGTGAGCTGGTTATAACAGAGCTGCAAAACTGCACAGAGTATGGACATTGAACTGTAAATTCAAATCCAAAAGAATCAAATTGCTTCTGCATTTCAAGCTTCGCAACAAATATAAAAGCGATCAAAACCTGTGATCTAAAAATTTGAGTTTTTTATAAAAGCAAAGGAACAAAAATCTTACAATTACAATGCACAAGCATCTATAGAAAAAGTGAAGTTTTTTCAAAAAATCCATAAAGTAAATGTCCAGTAAAAATTAGAAGTTTCTGGAGAAAAATTCCCAAAGTTTTTTTGTAATGCACAATTGTTTGCCAGGAAAATTGGAATTTTTATTAAGACATAAATCGAATGCAGAAAGATGGTAAATAGATCGGAAAAGAACAATTCTTATGGCAAAGTTCTTATCATCCTCTAACCCAGGGGGATTTATTTTTATTGTGTACATGTTAGTTAAGCAGAGTGGACAATATATATATATAGTCAACAACATTTTAGCTCGATCTTCATCTTTAAATCACTACTATAATCAATCATTCCATAAAGGTTTAATTTTTCAGAAAGAAATCCCAGATGCACAAATTTTACTTTGCTTAACCAAAAAAAAAAAAAAAACCTCTAAACTGCAGGAACACGAGATTTGAGAGAAGCAACCCAAAATAAACAAAGAAAATCAAGAAAAAGAGTAAAAATAGTTTCTTTGCACACATTACACAAACAGTAAGAGAGAGAGAGAGAGAGATGAAAAGATGACCTTGTAAGCTTTGCATGTTACCAATCTCAGATGGAATCGCCCCAGAAAAATTATTAACATTCAAGTACAGATCACTAAGTTCAGCCAAGTTCTCAACATCTTTTGGAATCTCCCCGTACAGAGAGTTATAATGCAAGTACAAACCCGTCAAGTGTTTAAGCCCACCAACGGCCGACGAAAGTTTCCCGGCTAGCCCTTTTCCCTGCAGAGAAATATTAGCCACCTGACCTTTCTCATTGCAGGCAACCCCCTCAAAGGACCCATCGCATGGATCACCCGAATTAACCCATGAAGTTAAATAAACATTTTCCGGGTCAAGACTTGATTTCAAGTCCATTAGAGCAGTCAGTTCAGGGTTTGCAGATATGGGTGTTGGAGATGAAAATGTAAGAAGTAGAAGGAAAAAGAAGAGGAAATGTGAGAAACCCATGTTCTGTTTTGGCTCAGAATGTTAGTGTGTGGGATTTTGGGCTATTTCGGGGTGTTTTATGATGAAATTTTTGGTTTTTGATTTATTCTTTTAGTATGTTTGGGGTGTTGTCTTTTGTTAGTCTTTCCGATGAGGTAGGAGTCTCGGCGTCAAAGCGTGCAGGCAGAGAGAAGCACAGTTCTTTAAAGTTCACGTGTTTTTGTTTTCTAGTCGCTTGTAGGTCAACACTTAAACCTCAAAATTTAATTTATGTTTTATATAAAATTATATTTGTATTGATATAAAAATGTTTAAAGGGAAACTTTAGAAGAGCAATGTTACATTGTCAAGTATGGATGACAAAAAAATATGTTCAATCTGAAATTTGTGGAGGCCCTATTCCGAACGAGACGAGAATTACCCGCCTAATCGGATAAATGGGGTGGGGATGAGGCGATGTTCATTACCCCGAAACTGGTACGGGACGGGTATGTGAATCATAGATTTATAGTATCCGCCTCACTAGCCGTTCCGTTTAAAGTTAACTTTAAATTTAAATTTTTTATCAAACAAAAATAATAAATTTATTATATTTTTAAAGAGAATATAAGTTGTTTCAACAAATTAATAAAAAAATAATAATATTTACTAACTAAAAACATAAAAAATAAATAAATAAAGGGGCGATAATGGGGCAGGGGACCTGCCCGACCGTTCCTCTATCCCTCCCCGTCCCGCTTTAAACGGGTATGGGGATGGAGTAAGGTAACAAAAATATCTGATGTGAATGACTGACCCGTCTCATACCGACATTGTTGTCATCTCTATTGCCAAGGAAAATTTCACATAATTCATACGGGGAATAGTTAGCAGATTATCGCCGGAAGATGAAAAAAATAAATAAATAAATAAAAGGCAACCATACAAGAACTGCCATGTACGAGAGGAAAAACTTATTTTAGAAACCTTCGTTGGAGATGCTCATTCTATTTTAAAATTTTCAAAAACCTCTTCAGAAGTTAGTCAAGAATTTTTTTTCATTTCTTATTTTATCGTTAGATCTTTGGTGTTTATAATATAGGATGTATTTGATAGATATTATTGAGAAAATAATATATTTTAAATAGTATATGATGAGAAATATATAATTAAAAAGTAAGGAAAAATTATTGATGTGATGAAAAATATTATTTTATTAAAAAATGTGTGGTTGAAAATGAGTTATAAAATAATGTATTTGAAAGAACATGTGTCGAATGGGGGCATAATTTGAATATATTGTAAAATAATATATTACTATGCTAATTTGTTCTTTTTTCCTCGCTGCTCAAGATATTTTTTTTTAAATACTAACATTCTATTGAGCTAAATTGTTAAAAAAGGAAGAGGTGGATTAGGGTAGCCCTACCTGTCCTCTACCAAGCCGAGGATTTTTTGGCATTGGAGTGGAAAGGGAGCGTAGCAAAACAGGGATTAAAATATTTTTGTAGGATGGCAAAATCCGCTCTCCTTCAACCCGCCATGTTCTCGCATTACTCCTTCTCGAATCTTCTTATTTTAATTTTTATATTTTTAAATAGAATTAAGTAAATAAAACAATAAATGAAATTATTTAATTCCATGCTCGCAGCATCTCCTAAAGTCTTCGATGGAACATGAATGACTGTTCAGCCTCATTGTCATCTATATACATTCGTTTATTTTTAATATTATTTAAAAAATTTAAAAATACGTAGAATAAAATAATTTTGATCTTCGAAGCGTAAGATGGGTATGTTGCTACCCAAATATAAATTTAAGAATGTACCAATTTTATTCCTTTCTAAGAAAAAATTGCAATGGATAATTTTGACAAAAATATTGAATGTAATAGGATAATTTTGACAAATATATTGAATGTAATAATTTGTGAAAAGATAAATAAGAAATAAATCTTTGTTTATGTCTAACATAAAGAAACAGGTAAAATAAAGAGTTTAGGATAATCGGGAGGTTTCGAGGAGATATCTCAAAACTTGTTATAAACGTGAGGGGAGGTTTCTGAAATTTACCCAAAATTGAGACAGAGATTATGGTGATAATAGAGTAAATCTTGTTTTCGATGAACTTGAAATTGACATCACGATTGTCATTGTCTTTATTGGAAGATTCAAAACATCTATGAAAATCTTAAGATATGATCTTAAACTATAAAAAGTAAATATTTATAAAAATTCGAAAGAAGATGAAAAAGTCTCATTCACATCTAAACCAAATTCAAATGATCAAAATAACAATAGTTTCTGAACAATGATCTAATTAGATAAAA
>CAIGRN010075698.1:0-22443 GCA_903798345.1 Fraxinus anomala
CACCTCGTGAAACCATGCCTAGAATAATGTCGAAGTCTTTCATCTCTAAAAGGTATAAGTCTGCAAACAGTACCTTTCCGTCAATCTCCAACTTCATCGCCTTAGTCATCTGATTTGTGCAAAGAGTTCTTCTTGAAGGAATGCTAACCTCTAGTTCGATATTCGTTTTCACACATGCAAAGTTAGACCTAACGGCAAAGGATGCAAAGATAAAAAAATTTGTAGCCCCCGAATCAAAAAGTACGTAAGCAAGTACATCAGATAATAATAGAATATATGTTTATGTAACTATAGTGTTAGACTTAGCGACGGAAAATGCAAAATCGAAAAACATAAGTAGGTACTTCAAATAAAATACCTGCAATCACATTCGGATCCTGCTTCGCCTCATGCTGATTCAGTGCAAAAACTCGGGCCTTCCCTTTCTTGTTCTTGTCCCGATCATCATCATTCTTCTTTGGAGGCTCAGTACAATTTAAAGCAATGTGTCCTGGCTTACCACACCGAAAACACATGTTCTTCCCAAGCAAGCATTCACCCCTGTAGAGTTTATTACCCTTAGGACATTGTGTAATACTCCCACTCGTCCCACTGATACGAACTCTTGTGCTTGGTCTTTTATTCTGCCAGCTGCGTCTATCCTTGTTCTGATCATTCCACTTTCTTTTTCTCAATGACTCCTTGCCTTGTTGGGTATATTGCTCAAATGTAGTCCTCTGATATGAAATAGCATGAGCCCTCTCCAACATTTCACGATATGAAGTGAAACGATGAGACATAATGATCATGCCATCTCCGGGCGTAGTCCATTTTCGAACCTCCTGATCCTCTTAACTTCTGTATCTACCAAGTGTGGGGCTTATCTCGAGAGCTGCTCAAACTGCCTCTCGTAATCAGTAAGCGACATATGCCCCTGTCTAAGCTGCAGAAACTCTGATTCCTTGAAATCTCTCAAATCCTGTGGGAAATACTTTGCCATCACTTTGTCCTTAAACTGCTCCCAAGTCAGGTTGCGCTGCTGCTCTTCGGTCCTAGTGCGTGAGATAGACTCCCTCCAGTGACTAGCTGCTCCAACAAACATAAACTCCGTGCATAGTACTTTCAGTGCATCCGTACAAGCAATGTGTTGAAAGATGCATTCCAGACCTCTAATCCACTCCTCAACAACCAGTGGGTCAGAACCGCCGTCAAAAGTAGGAGGCTTGTACCTACGAAACTGCTAACCACTAAGATAGTTCCCGAGACAAATGAAGGTGCATTTTTCCGTGACGGTGGAGGTGCTTGATTCTACATGCTCAACTCTTGTACTGCTCGCAATAAGTCCCGCATTAAATTCGTGTGGGTAGGTGGTGCCATTTCCTAAAAAATTTAATATTAAGTCACTCGTCACTTACCCATATCAGTCTAACATGTTATACTCATATTCTCATAATATATATTATAAATTTGGCGAGTAAAAACATGCATATCTTAAAATTTAAAAGTAGGCAATTTAAAAGATGTAAATTATACAAAATGTTTGAATAAATTCTTCTTCTTACCCCTTTACATACCTTAGAATCGTCGGGGGATGGCCGATTAGTGTCAAGTGCCACAGATCTTTTACATATTTAAGACTTTAAATTAACTTCATCCTTGAATTCATATATTTTAAGAAAACTATTAATATTTAACAAACGTTACACAAGGGAACGACTAACAAATAATCAGTTATTAATGTATCATTTAAAACATGAAAACTCAATATTAATATAACATCGTCACATTCAATTTTTTTTTTTTTTTAAATTAACATTTAAATAAATTTTTTTTCATTTTTTTATTTGAAAAATAAAATACCAATTACTAAAAAAATATACACGTCTAATTTATATTTTAAATAAATATAAAAATTATTTTTAATCATTAAAAATACACCTACAAACCTTTTTCCTTTTATATTTTTTTTAATTTTTTTTTTACTCTTTAGGAAAATACACGTGTCTACCGAAAATTAAACTTAAAGCTCTGATACCAAACTGTAATGATCCAAAATTTAATTTTTAAATTGCTATCAAAACTATTAACTTTAACAATGTAAATATATGAAATTAACGGGCACAACTAAATTGATAAAAACTCATAACCAAATAAATATTTTAAAAAAAACATGCATATCTATTTTATTAGATAAATAATAAAATGTTAATTTCACTAATAAAACATAACACAGTTTTAAATTTATAATCCAATAAAACATGTCTTAGATTTCTTAATAAATTGAGAAAAAATGTTGAAATTTAAAATAATGCCTTGTTACACCGGATTATTTTTACTGAGTTCCATAAATCTTGGCACCACGACTGTACCTCATCGCCTGCCAACCAACGACCCGTACTAACCTGTGAGGAGTAGGGAAAAAAGTGGGTGAGTACATGAGAATACTCAATAGGACATAAAAATGATGGTACAATAAAAGATTTAAAATATGTGTCAAAATATCATACTGCCATCACATTTTTAGAAATCGGTAAGAGCTTAATAAACATCATATCTTTGGTACCGGATGACCATAACATGCATATCATATCTTTAAACTTTCATAAGCATAATAATTCAACAACATGAAAATAAACAATTTAAACGGATAAGAATAACTGCACCTCGTTGTTTTACCTTGTTAGATTAAATAAGTTCTTGAAAGATAAAAACTCCAAAATCACATTCCAAACTATTTTCCTCCTCTGCTTGTGTGCCATGCATAAAAGTATATTTTATTTGTGTATTCACCATTAGGTCATACATCTATATATACATAGGAAATAATAACCTAAACTCTAAAAAGTTGGTGCATAGTGGGAAACGTGTGGGAGTGAGATAGAGTAATTGGATAAGAGTATTTGAAACAAAATTTTGACTAAATCTTATCAATTTAGGATTCCCA
Organism: Fraxinus anomala; assembly: GCA_903798345.1. Taxonomy (NCBI): domain Eukaryota; kingdom Viridiplantae; phylum Streptophyta; class Magnoliopsida; order Lamiales; family Oleaceae; genus Fraxinus; species Fraxinus anomala. Next base: position 2,924 of record CAIGRN010075698.1, read on the forward strand.
CGTGTCAAACTAACCACAACTAAAAAAACAAAAACACATCATACATGTCGCTTCCCATTAAAATTCTCAATTCATGAAATAACTTAACTAAATTACATTTTAAGGCAATATCTTTCGACTTCGATAACTTGGGCCTCGCTTATCGGAATTAATTTTTTCTCGAGCCTAATATGCATAATTAATTACGATCTATCCAACAAGCCCAATATCCATATACTTATCATTGCTCCATCAATATCCAAATACTTGACTCTTATAAAAATGAAATTTTATATAAATCACTTTAGTCCCTAACTTTCCAAAATATTAAAATATAGTATATAAAATAAATAATTATATTTAATGAAAAAATTTCGTGATTTTATAGCAAAGGTCCTGGGGAAGTCTTGTTGCCACTGTATTAAGCTTGGAAAAAATGAACCCCCAGTACACGAGGCCTGAGGGGTGTTTTGGAGATAGGATGGCGAAATTCCTGCAACGCGTCGTCCAGGAATCCCCGAACCTGCCTTGAATCCTTTTATTATTATACTTTATATTATTTTTATGTTTTTCAATTTAAACTGTATTTGAAAATATTAAAAATGAATAATTTATTAAATGGGATGGTAGGTGGGTATTTTTAAATCCTCGCCCCACCTCCCAAAAATCCCCGACACGGTGGGATGGTAATGGCTACCCCTCCCACCCTGCCCTATTGCCATCCTTAATTGGAGACTAAATTTAAATGATAGACAAGTGATTCTATCTAATGAATTGAGCTTTTAGATCAACTTGTTCAAACAATTCATTTAGTATATATCAAGACAATAATTTAAAAAATAACCATTCACGTTGAATACATGCTAATAATTTACCATTTTTGAATAGAAGCATAATGAGGTTGGATGCTCGTGCACGTCAAGATGTTGCTTTTCTGGGTTCAGAGTTCCTTAAGCTTGATGGTAAAATTTTTCTGACTATACTATCTGGAAACTTTATCAAATGATTCTGAAATATGCTGTGCTATGATTCAAGTTTACTGACTGCTGCAACCAAATTATCCTGCATTTTCTCTGAATTGGTTTGGAATATTCAGTTATTGCTGTCTTGCATTGGAGCAAATCAAATTTGTCCCTAAAATCAAAATTTTAGCCAATTTAATATTCCCTAGTCTACAAGGAAAAAGTATTGTATATCTGAAAAATTAAGAAGACTAAGCAACAAGAACTGGAAATTTGTTAGTGAGTGGTGGAGATGGAAAAGATTAAACAAATTGTTTTACTGGATTACGATTCATCATCTAGATTATTAACTTCTTCTTTGGTAGCACGAGCTAGAGAAGACACCGAGAAAATTGACCACGATATGAAGAGAAGAGCTGAAAGGCTTCGTCATGTTGCCATTGTAAGTATTCTTCTTCTAAGAATTGTTGATAAAAACTTGAAAAGTCATGTGGAAATGATCTTGTCATGATGATATTATAATTAATTTTGGTTTCTTGTCAGATTCTGAAAAACAAAGCTCAATCTAGATTGAAATATGCTGCTGACAAGCACTGGAGTGATGGTGCCTTAGAGGTGCCTTTTCGTAATTGCTACAATCTTCATGCATAACTTTACTTAATTATAGCATTGTTTGCTTATCTATCTAATCCAAGTTTTAAATTAAAAAGTTTCTTCATTTGTTTGTTTTATTCAATACGTTTCTTATACTGCGGAAAATCAATTTTCCATTTTCTGCATTCAATTAGCACGATGTGTTTTAACGACGGAGATTCAATAATTATCTATTTGAGATGTGTTATACTCCGTAAAATTTTATCACTCTTCTAAGTTTTCTAGAGATGGCACCAGTTTTGATAATGGAAAATTGTTTACTCTTCTAAGCTTCCCATGATTTGCACTTGATTAATGCTTCATCATATGCATTAATAATTAGCTTGGTTTCTTGATTTGCTTCCTCGCTCATTTTCAAGGCTGACACCTGATATTTATTGTGTACTTGATAAATTGAATGCGAGTATTGATGCTCAATCGCTTTTATTTAAATCTATTATCACTTGTGATTTCCCTCTTCTTTCTTGACTGAATTGTGGATGTTGGGGCTTTTTCTCGTGTTTGTGAATTTTGTGCTGTTTGATCCAAACGCACTTAAGACCTACCTCTCTTGCTCACATTCAGGCTGATTTGAGGCGGGCAGATTTTGCCGCCAAGCAACGTGCAATGGAAGATGCCTTCATGGCTTTGGAGGTATTATCATCAGACAACACTTCTATGTTTGGATTACTCAGTGAAGCAAAACTCTTCTCCAGTTCTTTTAGCCATACCACTTTTACTAACCGCCTAGAGAGTTCATACGTTTGTTTTCTGGATTTGCAGCTTGTCAAAAACATACATGATAGGATGGTGAGAAAGATGTACAGATTGTAAGTTTCCACAATACTATATTTTCCCAGTCATAATGGATAAAAATGTAAATCTAGCCTTCACGTTATTTACTGGTATTCAGTTCTCCATACAGGAAGAACAGTTCTATAAATGCTAGTGAGACGACAGGACGTATAACACTGGAAAAGAATGGGAAAACCCTTGACTTCATAGAGGTGTCTGCTGATCGTATTAATGCCATGCAGGTTTCTCTTACGAGTTGTTGAACTAACAAATATAATCGTGAATTAAATACTTCACATAGATATTTTTTATGTCGGTTAATACAGGAAGCTTATTGGAGCATGGCTTCTGCACTTTCGGAAGCTGATGGAATTGACTATACTGATCCTGAAGAGGTCCTTGTAGAATGAATGCATACTTCAAGTCTTTTCATGTCTGTTGGAACTTTAGGCTGCTTCTACTTACTATGTTCTGTTTGGAACAGCTGGAGTTGTTGATTGCGACCCTCATTGATCTTGATGCTATGGACAGCAAAAGCAGTGTATCTCTATTGGCGGAGTGTTCAAGTTCTCCTGATGTTAATACCAGGTAAAATGCTACTCTGTTATTGCAATAATAGAAATATAATCTAATTGATTTCTCCGTACTATTTATTCTTTGTGGTTGAACGTTAAAAAATTATACTTTATGCATTTCTTCTCTTCGCATAATACCTGAACTAATCTCCATTTTATAATATTAGTTGTTGATATTTTGTATGTTTTCATGCCTTTGTGTTGATTGGCTGTTCGCTCGGATGGCTTATAATTAATTTTCTTAATCATCTGTCATTGCCTTAACTTGTATCCATGACCCCAAAAAACACATCAATCGACTCACTACAATTTTCTCTATTACATTTCATACCCACCCCCCCACCCCCCCAACCCAAATAGATGTTATAGCTTTCTCTGTGCTCATTCGTGTGTCTCTAATTAATTCCATTTTTTTCGTCTTTCGTTCTCAATCTTGTATTGTCACCTATGAGTCATGTCTGCTTCTTTTGAAAACTTTCAATTTCTTATTTGTCTTGACTAGATATTGTTCCAGTGGTGCATTTTTCATTAACTAACCGAGGGACTTTTTGAACCCTTTACTCTCTGAAGAGCTTAATCGTTGAATCAACAATCAGCAATCGGCAGTGCCTTTACTATGATGCTTCGAGATTGAGAAATCAGTAATAATCAACAAATTGAGTAGTTATTCTCACGAGGATAGGTTAAGGTACAAGCATGATAATTGAGGTAGATCGCCAGATTGCCTAAACCACTGTCCACTGGAGAAGAATAAGCGTGCGTTTGGCAAACCATATTAGACTGGATATGGATGGCTTTAAAATAATTCAATGTTTGATATCCAAATTAAATTAATCTGGATAACTTCTATCATCTGGACACAACCTGATAACTTTATACATAATGGAAGCAAGGTTTAAGGGTGGATTTGGCATCTCTGCCTCCAGATGAAGGCTGGATCAGGGGCGATTTGCTGTTGGTTTTCATCTCTGAAAGGAGTTGATGGATACAGAGTAATGCTGAGAGTTTCACTGAAAAATCTCAGTAAACCATTTGATGGCTTTGACTTAGAGCATGTTTGGGAGAAACTTGTTCATTTTCTTATAAACCCACAAAATGAGGGACCCACTCGTTGTGTGTCTTATAAGATATCATAAGTAGCAGAGCCCCAACTTATGGCATCTTATGACCCACAATAAATGAGGGTCCCACATTTCGAGGACTTCTAAGAAAGTCAACAAGTTGCTCCCAAACATGCTCGCCTTTTTCAAAGTGCTACAGCTTGTATTTGGGAAATCCACTGGGTGTGGGGCTAGTGTTTTGTGGATGAATGGAAAGTGTGATAGAGCTAGTGAATAGCTTAGTACAACTCCGACATTGGTCTAACATGGCATAGCGCCAACACTATACAATAGCAAACCACCTTTAACTTATCGACCTTCATCTTATCCACCCTAATACATTACGGTGATCCATGATGATTACAATTAGATATAAGATAACATTCAATACTAATCAGATTTACCTCTAATAAAAGATATAGTGCACTATTCTGTGTGCCCCTATACAATATCGTGGAGAGTTTTAATTTTTTCTTTCATGTGACCTGTTCTTATTTACGTTTGCTGAATAATATTTATGGCATTAACTGGAATAAAGAAAATGTAAAAGAGGCTTTCTCGCACTTTTTTTTTTTTGCATGGATGAGAGAACAGTGCATCTTGACTCCGTGCTTGGAGAAGTTACAGAAAATTTGGAATGTAGTTGTCTTTGTATTATTTGAAATTAAAGTGAAGTTCTCACCTATTGAACTGTGTGGAACTTAATTGCACTATGCACTAATTACCGGGGATAGACCTAATTAGTTGTTTTTATAGGCAGGGATATGCTAGACATTTTATACGTGTACAAGAGTATTAGTTCGTCCTAATATCTCTATATATAAATAATTATTTATGGACCCTTTTTAAAGTGTTGTAGACTGAGAATATTCATGAAATCAGCATTGTAGTCCTCTTTCTTCTTCATAGTGAAAAATTCTGCCGTTGCGAGTATGCGTTCTCCCACTCGATGAACCACTATAAATTTGTAGGTTTGCTGACACGTGTTAGTATTGCTAGCTGATTATGGTTATGGCTTAATCCTAACATCACCCTGACAATTAAAATTTCTAAATTTGGTAAATTTTTCTCTTCATGAATCTACGGTTTGCAGGAGAGCATTAGCTAACGCATTATCAGTTGCGCCATCCATGTGGACTCTCGGAAATGCTGGCATGGGAGCTTTGCAGGTAGCGAAAAAAATTTCCCAAGTCCTTTTGGCCTTATCGGATTTATTTTCCGTCCTTCAAACCATCATAAAAGTGTGAACTACATTGCAGAGACTGGCAGAAGATAGCAACCCTGCAATTGCTGCTGCTGCATCAAAAACTCTGTGTGAATTGAAGAAACAATGGGAAATTGAAGAAGGAGATAGCTGGAGATTCATGATGAACCAAAGCCTACAGGAGGAGGAGGAGGAGGAAGAAGAAAAATGATGATACAGAAACAGGCTAAAAATTCATAGCCATAATGTAGATATTTGGAAGGGGGGAACTGAATGATTACTAGGTTAATCACTAATCAACAAATATAGTAATGTAGAAATAATTTGATAGTTGAAAACCCTTTTTTTTTTTTTTAATCATTTATAAAGAAAGCAAAGCAAACTCACCATTTCTCCTTTAATTTCATCTGGCTTGTACATTTCAATATTCTATTCTATAATTGGAAGAAAAGAAAGAAAAATGTTTATTTGAACATGTTTGGCTAAGCCTAAAAGTAAGTTAAACTTGTAAGTACTTCAAAATATGTTAGTATTACTATGTAAGTACTTCAAAATATGTTAGTATATGTATCATTTTTCATTTTTTAATTGAAAAAAAAAAAGGGATAGTTATCTTCACGGTTAATTAAAAGAGGTTTTGACCATTGAAGTTACGAAGTACCATTGAAGCCATGACAATGGCTATTTTCTTATCAAAACTATAACTTGACATATGTTGTAATATTTCCATCACGCCTTTCATTCCCCCAAAAACAACGTTCAATAACACTTCGTAGTGAAAAATGAGCATGATTAAATATTTCTCGAGCGCATCTAGATTGACCGCTATGTCTAGAATCATGAAGGTGATATCTTTCTCCTTTATATGGAGTTAAATAACCGTTTATATTAGAATAACCCACATCACCAAGTAGTACTAGTTTGCAAAAATATTAATTCAAATAAAATCCAAATCACAAGACCTTATTATTCGATCAAAATATATAAAAACTACTTAAAAATAAAAACGTAAATCGGCTAATAGTTTAGGAAATTTTAGACCAAGGCTTCGTAGAGCCTCAACAAATATATGTGTGTCACGTATTGTCCCTTCCCACCTGACCACAAAGGTGAAAAATATGTCAAAACTACACTGACCATAATCTTTTGTGTAGGATATCACTTTCTACCAATAGGGAGGCGTATGGCATGCGAATCCCTGCTTATTTGGCGTTCACTTGCTTACATGGATCCAAGGAGTAATATATATTTATTTATTTATATGAAAACTGTATCTCTGTTTTCGCCCTTATGTAATAGCATGAATATTTTTTGTTAAATTAGATGCTTTATATGTATAGAGATGATTAATTTCTTATCTAGACTGTAATAATATTTTCCATCAAAATCGAAATCAAGTTAACTTCTCCAATTAATTTAGAAAAAATTGTAGCAGTGGTCCCTAACCTTTCCAATTTTTGTAGACTTTACTAGGGATGCCCCGCCCCGCGCAAAAAAATAAAAATTAAAATAATTACAAAAAAAATTAAAAATAATAAAAAAAATTTTTAAAAATTAAACGGAGCGGTAAACGGGGCAAATCACCGCCCCGCACCCGCCCCGCACCGTCCCGTCTAGGNACCCGCCCCACTGCCATCCCTAGACTTTACCTTAACATTCAATTTGTACCAACAAATGTCTGTAACCTTTAAAAAATATGCATTTAGGATCCAAATATATGTAAATCCATCTATTTGACCATTAGTTGACAAAGAATAGTATAATTTGACTAAATTAAAAATGGTAAAATTGTAACTTTGCATTTTATCCCATTTATCCCTTAAAATAATTAAAATAAAAGGAAAAAAAATTGTCCATTCATTTTCTTCACACCCTCAATCACTTAACCACCCCATCCCACGCAAAATCGAAAATCGTCGTCCAAGACACCATCACCATCCCTGTCAACATAAAGCAAAACCCCCCAAATCACAATCACGAATTATTTCTCTACTTAATTTGACGGGTCCGACTCAAAATCAAGAACTTCCCTTCACAAACAACCCCTCTATACCTCCATAACAAACGACCCATGGAATTTCTTCGCAATTCCGCCACTCACGTCCAATTAGTTGGATCAGCAAAAACTTCTGACCAAGACAATCGCAATGCAAACAAAATAGAACCGCTTTTGACACGATCTTCATCATCTACAAACCTCGAAAGTTTCACTAAAGTGATAGCATGCCTGAAGTGGATATGTTGATTGCTGAAGGAAAAGGCGCGATAAAGATGGGGTAGGGTTTGGATGGAGATAAATTTAATTAAATTTGGTTTTACTTTGTGTTGGTGGTGGCGGGGAGGTTGCGCCCACGGTGGTACCGGGTGGTAGGTGGGTGGCGATGTTGACGATTTTTTTCCTTCTCTTTTTTTTTTTTTAGTTTATTTTGTTTTATTCTATTTTTGGTTTTAAATTATTTTATTTATTTTATGTATAAAATAGCAAAGTTACCATTTTACCCATTTGAATTTGATCAATATTAGTCAACGTCCACTTTTGTTAGTCAATTAACGGTCAAATCCATCTATTTAGACCCTGATTGCATATTTTTAAAAGATTAAATACTTTCGTTGGCACAAACTAAATGTTAATATAAAGTCTACAAAAATTGAAAATGTAATGTTAGAAATCGCTATTGCAATTTTCCCATTGCTTTATCCCTAAAATAATGATCAAGTTCTTGAAAACTAGTCACGAGGACGAAGATATCTACTAGTTGACGGATGGATGAAGCACATGCAAGTCAACAATTCTAATATGAATATATTGTAGTACAATATAGATGACAATAAACTTAAAAATAATTCCAGACACGATAAATAAATAAATATATATATACCCCAGGACAAGGACAAGGACGTGAATCATTCAATAAAAAGTACCTTTTATGAATAAAAGTCTAGATTCATTTGATTAAAGGAAACGCTACTTTAAGAACATGCCTTCAAAAAAGGGAACTTTAAGAATAATGTTCCGAGTTGATGGATAAAGAAAAAAACATTGAGAACAAGGTTATTAATAGGTCGATAGAGAGAATATAATCTTAGAAATAAAGCCCATGTTCGGTATGGATTAAAATTTATTTAAATCAAAATTAACAATTAATTTTAAACACATATTATATGAGATTCATAACTTTTCAATTATATATTTTATCAGTTTTTATCAAAATATACTAAAAATCTAAATTTAATCTCTACCAATAAGGAAGGAAGATCAATGGATAAAAGGAATTGAAAATGGATCAAGAAGCCCAATCTATGTGATGTCCCAATTTCATTATTATAATAATAATAATAATTATTATTATTATTAAGCCTTTGTTAGATGATCATTATTGTGTAAAAATACTGTTTTGAATAATAATTTTTTTCAAGAATGTGTGATTAATAATAAGTATGAGAAATAAATTATTTTATTTTAAAATGAGTCAAAGATGGGCTAAATATTTTTGGACATCTTTCCCTGGGAAAATCGTGAATGGGGGCATCCATCGACAAGCTCTTAAAATAACGTGTTTGAGATATCTCACAACGTCATTTTTCAATTTTATCATTTTAACCGACAAATTAAATATTTGAATTGAACATAAATATCAACGTTGCTCTACCAATCCATTACAAATATTAGGGTAAATTTTGGTTCACAAAGTTTTAATTTGTTGTAATTAAAATACTAGACTTCAATTTAATTTCAAATTTCATCATTCATTCCTAATATTTACCAACTCACATGGATGGAAACGAGGTCGTGACAGGATTGACGTGACATGGTTAAAATATTTTATTTACCGTCGCATTTGATTATTTGTTATTTTTAAAATATGATTTAAATTTAAAAATATCAAAATAAAGTGAGAAGATTCGGAATGAGTTCGAGAAAATTGGAGTCGGTCCATGTTCTCACGTGCGAGCCTCAATTACCTAATGTGGTGGGGATTTCCACTTGAAAAGGTGGCGGAAGCAGAATATTTTACCAACCTATATTGACTCTCAAATTCAATTGTTTCTTAGTCTCCCTTTGACAAATTTATAAATGATTTATAAAAAAGAAATAATATAACACAATATGCAATTCATTAAAAATGTTAAAATTACTCAAAATAAGTTGGACTTGATCACAATGTGTTTGGTGTTTGGTTAGGTGTGTATATCCACTTACTTTGTTTCACCTCTCCCATTTTGTCTTTTAAAGAGAAGAGGTTGAAATTTTCTTAAGAATCGTGTCCGCAACTCTCTCACCCAGCCATCAATGGTTTGAATTTGATCCTCGAGAAACAATTCTTGGGTTTTGTCTTGTTTTAGATTTCACTCATGTGGCTGTGACCGGCCCCAAAAGATTGATTCAACTATTTTTTTTTTAATGCACACAGCACTGAGTTCTACGATTGAAATAAATACAGCCCACTTTCCTACTCCATGATTTTAGACAGCTAATAATATTCGAGATTTTAATGTGCTTAAAATGGGAAGTTATTAATACCCATTTGGTATTTTTTTTTCTTATTGCAAATTGTGTTCTTCATTTGTGTATATATATGTATAGATATAAGATATGTGCCTATGCGAATATGTATTAAGTTATTCATGGTGTTTCTGTGTGGTGTTAATCTCAGATTTCATTGATTGGGATTTTAGCGCAAGAAGTTTGATTTGTTTGCTTGTTCATTCTCTGAGATTCTCGTTTGGGATTAAAGGGAATCGGTCAAGGTAAGTTTTTTAGTTTTCTTTTTCGATGCTTTTCATAGAAATGGATGATTATCTATTTCTCGTGTCTAGTATTTATACATCACTAATGGGATTGTAAATCTATGTGGATTAGTTGTTCTGCTATTCCTCTTTTCTGCACTAAATGGATATGCCCGTTTCAACTGAAACTGAGTTTATAGGAAGTAGGATCTTGTAAAAGTCTCTGAAGTCTGAAATTTTTTATAAATCTGTTGAAGAAAAATTGCAGCTTTGGCAAATCTTGAGTAGAAGTGGTTCCCGGTGTTTGAAGGGCTAATTGGTTTATGGAAACTGAGATCGAGATCTTGCATAGAAGTGGTTCCTGTGTTCTCCTGCAATAGTATTACTAGAGTCAGCTCATCGTTAGAATGCTTGTAATGATTAAAGCTTGTTATCTGCTATGTACATTTAAATTCTTTTTAATTGGTGACACGTACTGCTTGCTAGACGAATTTTGATATGCTGTCTGACTGCTCTGGCATTGCCTGATGATGAATCTAAGAAATCACGTTTAGCATATTTGATGATAAAGTAGATAAGAAAAAATTATACTCTCAAAGATTTTGATAACCCTTGATGGGTTTCTTTGTCCTCTGTAGAGGAGTCTTTACATTTATATCTCTTTCTTCTGATCCTCCTGTGTTGTCCCATGTATATATTTAAACCAATGACTAATTAATTTGTTCATAATTGTAAAGTCTGTAATAGTATTATAAGAATCTGCTCATCGTCAGAATGCTTGTAAAGATTAAGGCCCTGTTTGGTATGGATTAAAATCAGATTTTAATCCAAGTCAAAGTCAAACAATCAATATTAACCTCATCTTTCATGGTTCCCACGTCTTTTCAACCACACATTTCAAAAACTTCTATCACAATCCACTAAAAATCTAATTTTAATCCCCACCAAACACCCTTTAAAATTTTCTACCTGATATATACATTGAATTCTTTTTCATTGATTACATGTATTGCATGCTAGACAAATCTTAATACGCTGTTTGCCTGCTCTGGCATTGCCTGACAATAAATCTAATGTATGTTTGGCATCTTTCATAATAAAGGAGACAGTTTATCGTAGCTTTTCCTACACTAAAGCTGTATATGGGTCCATTTTAGTGACCTGCATGGTTCACCCATACACTATAGATAAATAGCTGCTTGGTGAGAATATGTCTGATTTTCTTATGAATTTGTGGAATTTACTTTGTTAAAATCTACACAAAAACAATTGTAACTTGCTCTAGCACAATTATGAAATACTTATTCAAACTGCCTTTCCGAATTGTTCAAGCCATGTTTGTTGGTGAAAGGTAGGATTTAATGTCAAATTATTGATTCTGGTCCTTAACATATGATTATAATACATTCTGATTTCTCTCTGGCATTATCATCAGCAGGGAAATGAAGTTTCAGAGACTTCCATTTTACATTGTTTCCGTGCACTCTATTAAAATTAATTGCCTGTCTTTGAATGTGTTTACTAATGATTGAGTGTTTCAACTTGTTTCCTTTCATCTTGGCAATGTTTTCATATCTATTTGTTCATTAATCTTGCATGTTGGTTATATAATTGCAAAGAATGTCTGGCGTGGATTCAAATACTCCGTTTTCTGCCCCCTTTAAACAGTTGGAAGTATTGAGGAAGTTAGCTTTGTAGATAACAACACCCTAGATGTTACCCTGACCTTCTTTGCTTATATTTCTCCAAACCGATGTGTTTTAAATCCGTGTCAGCCAAAATAAGACTGAACCTGAAATTCTTATCATTGGCTAAATTCAAAAAACAAAAGAATGGTCAAATCTCTTTTAATGAAACTACGCTAGAAAAAGATCTCAGCTTGGTGTTATTCATTATAATTTACGTCTCTATTTATTAATTGATGTTTTCCGCTTTTGATTAACAATATAAAATTATATCTCCAATAATTTTTTGCTGACGATGTGTTTGTGACGACATGCCATTTTATCACTTATTTATTCTGACAGCGCCACGACATCATTTTGTTATTTTATACCTCTCAAGTCTTGGCTTCCTTGAAATGAGGCTCATTGACAGTTCATGTTTGCATTTTTGTTTCTTCTTACTAATTTCTCAACTGACAGAATACTCTCTGAGTTTCAAAGAATAATATAAATAAGAGAAGTGATTATTCAAGGAAGGGATGGGTAGTAATAGGTATAATTTGGTTTGTGTTACATTTCAATGTAAATCTATGATTGTTATAGAAGAGCTAGTCTGTCTAATTTTGAAATCAAGATAAATTACTCTAATCTCTCCTAGAGTTCAGTACAATTTAATTTTAGTTTCTGATGCTACCGTGACCTCCCTGGTCCATATAACCAGTTTAAAAAGATGCCAAGGGCGAGCTCTTCCCGACTCCCAATGGAGTAAGCAGCCAAGTGTTGTTTTAGCTTGAGTTTTCTGTTACATCAATCTTTTCTCTAATCCATTACATTAGAGTTTATTTTTCTGAAGTTACAGAGACCTCCCTAGTCAGTATTGTACATTAGGCATCACTGTAAACTGTCATTTGTTAACATTTTACCCTCTAACTGGAATTTTCTATTGTTGAATGCATAATGGTTAATTCAATCCATTAGGTTTCTACAAGTTGGTTGACTAACGAAGTGGCTAAAAATTAAAATAAATAAAGAAAAGTCGAAAACCTAAGGCAATTCACCTATATGGTAATTTAATTGATCACATCCCTAAAATTAACAATTAACTGAGCTGCTGACTCATGGGAGGGAGCTTTCATTTCTTGTTTGTTTCAGTCTACCATGAATTTTAAGATCTTATGTATTACAATATATCTTGTTCGCTATCTAGATTTTGTGTTCTAAACATTAGAATTTTGAGGATTAGTCCCACTTTCTTCACTCGGGGGTGATTTTTTTTTTTTTTTCTTTGCCTTTTTCTCCCCCAGAATTACTTGAAGGCCATCCTTAAAAAAGTCAAAATCTGAGTATGCTAAATAATTTTCGAAATTTTCTTAATTATCTTACGACAAAAAAATTTCAGATGGGTGATGTGGCTAAAGATCTAACTGCTGGGACTGTTGGAGGGGCAGCACAATTGATAGTTGGGCACCCTTTTGATACCATCAAGGTCAAACTCCAAAGCCAGCCCGTTCCACTTCCTGGCCAGCCTCCCAAATACTCGGGTGCTATCGATGCTGTGAAGCAAACAATAGCTGCAGAAGGCCCAAAGGGTTTGTATAAAGGCATGGGGGCCCCACTTGCCACTGTAGCGGCCTTCAATGCAGTGCTCTTCACTGTTCGGGGTCAAATGGAGGCATTATTGAGGTCTGAACCCGGTGCTCCTCTTACAGTGAGTCAGCAAGTCGTTTGTGGTGCTGGAGCTGGAGTTGCTGTCTCTTTTCTGGCCTGTCCTACAGAATTGATAAAATGCAGGTCAGTTTTTGCTGAATTCTTTGTCAAGATCTTAATGAGTTCAATATGATTTCTAGATTTACTATTCTTTACCTAGTGCATTGCATCACCCGAACCATGGGCTAGGTTCAAAATTGTGTAGGCGCCAGTGTATTTATTTTTGCTCCGTTTTTTCATATGTATATGGATATATTCTAATTTAAACTTCAGAATCCAAATGGATAATATTAGTAGTGATATTTTGAGACGATTTTAGTATTTTACCTATTTAAATTCAGAATTATTATACGAATGCAGATTGCAAGCTCAGAGTGCATTGGCAAGTGCTGATTCTGCTGTTGTTGCTGTTAAGTATGGTGGACCAATGGACGTGGCTAGGCATGTTCTTCAAACAGCAGGTGCGCGGGGTTTGTTCAAGGGGTTGGTTCCCACCTTCGCACGTGAAGTACCGGGAAATGCTGCTATGTTCGGTGTATATGAAGCCCTTAAAAACTATTTTGCTGGAGGACGGGACACTTCTGAATTGGGACGAGGTTCACTAATGTTATCCGGAGGATTGGCTGGAGCTGCGTTCTGGGTTTCTGTTTATCCCACTGACGTGGTCAAGAGTGTAATTCAAGTTGACGATTACAAGAATCCTAAGTTCTCGGGCTCTATTGATGCATTTAGGAAGATCTTGGCATCTGAAGGAGTCAAAGGCCTTTACAAGGGTTTCGGGCCTGCAATGGCTCGAAGCATTCCTGCAAATGCAGCGTGCTTCTTGGCGTATGAAGTAACGAGGTCTAGTTTAGGATGATTATGAAACAATTAATTCTTTTGGTATTTGCTGAAGATTGTATTTGAAAGTGAAAATCTCTCGGATTATAATCCTCTAAAGAATGTCCTTTTTTATCTTGGACTATTTTCAAATTCTTACTGTGAGATTAAAACAAGTTTTGTGTTGTGCATTTGTGCTAATCAAGATTTAGCACGAGCTATGTGAAAAAATTCAAATAGAGCAGAAATTAGATGTGTCGAGATGAGTCGAACAATCTTTGACTTGAGTTTTCCAGCCCTTAAAAACAGACAAGGTGCGGGCTTGAGCTCATTGTGGGCCGTACTGGGCCTCAACTTCCAGGCTTGCCAATCCACTTAGCTGGCACGCAGGTTTACCCTATTTTTTTTCTTTTTCAAAATAAGTCTTATTAGCACAAAATGTCTCTACGTGTGACTTTTAGTGTGCAAAACGTTCATACGTTTCAAATTTTTGCATTTCCACCCTTATTTCAACGTTTCATTATGGAAAACGTAATTTCGTCTATTTATTGTGAGTTCCACAGTTAAATGCACACATACTCACTTTTATTTTAAAACTTGAAGGTAAAATGGTCTGACCACTTCAAGAAACTCTTCTTCCTGCCATAAACGGGTTATTCTGAAAAAATAAAAATAAAAAGAAATGAAGTGGCAATAAGCAAACATGAAGATTAATCAAACACAACGAAACAATCTTATGTCTCAAGTTCTTGAATTTGAAATGTTGTGCGTAAAATCATAATTTTGAAATGGCAGCGAGTTTATTATTTGAAGTTCACTGTTCATCATCATCGAGGCTGATGCATTTTTTATTTTTCAGTCATGGCTTCCATCCCTGCTCTCATCCACCATTACTCTCCATAGTAAATCGATACAAAAAATCATAAAACCCAGTCTCAGAAATTTGCATCAAAACTAAAGCGTTAATCTATTTTTCCCCAAAATTGAATATATGCAAAATGTCTATACGTTTCAAACTGTTTTGCTTGTAACGTCCCAACGTTTCAAAGGATTTTGCTTAAAACATGCTAATGTTTCTAAAGGTCTTACGAAAAAGTCCCTACATTTCAACAAGTTTTACGCAGAATGTCTCTACGTTTCGTGTCTATGTGAGAATTGTCTCTGACACAACAACTCAACATAGTGATCAAATTACAATTTAAAGACAGCAACTCAACATACTGAATAAAAAAACTCAGCAACAGCATTAAGAGTCACAACCAAATTTGCATCTAAAATTTGCATTTACAATTCAGCCTAACCTTTCAATACACTACAAGTGCATTCAACAAAAAACCAAATAAATAAAATAAAATTAATAGGCTGTCCCTAATTAGGTGGTGGTGGTGCCCTTAGCAGCTCCTCCTATATATTATGCCCGGGTTCACCACATTTTGACATGTCTAAGCCATCTCCGCTCTCTTCCCTGCACCAGATATGCTGCTGAAGTTGTCTTCAAAGGGCTTTCATTTTGCGAAGACTTTTTGGACTTCCTTACGTGACTTGAAGACTCCACCTCATTTGACTCTTTTCTTCTGTTCTTTTTGGCCTCCCAAACTTTTTGATGTACACAAGTGAACTGAAAGGGCTGAGACCTTGACTAGGCCATGAGTCCGGACTTGTGATGGGGAAAATTGATGGCGTATATGTGATGAGGTAAGACTCTTTTTCGTAGATGGCATCTACACAATCAAGTACAATAAGGCCTCTAGATACCACTGAGGCTATTACATGGCAACAAGGGATTCCTGGTAACTGCCAAGCATGACATGTACAAGTTCTTTCCCTGAGGTTAACAGTATGTAGTACAATGCCTACATTGTGCCGAACTTGGAACTTTTCGTTCCTAGCATATTCAGCCCACTCAAACTTGCTAGCTTACTGTTCTTGTCGAGAATCTTTTGGATTCTATGGCCTACTGCTACTGTCCATCTATCAGCTGAGTACCTACATCCTACAATTCTCTTCTTCAAATGCACCCTAATCTACTCGAACATGGTTAAAATGAGTTTTTCTCTTGCATTAATAAATATGCTATCGAATGATTTACGAAAATTGTTCAAAAACGTATATTATATTAAGTCTACTATCTGAAGTGGGATTTACTCCAATGGGATGCTGGTTTTGGTTCAAGCCAACCATATGTAGTTGGATGTAAGTCCAAAATCTTTTGTATGTGTTCAAGCCACTGTGGCACAATAGTGGCTCTAGCTACATCCCAAAGATAATGTTGTTTATATGCAAATCATCCTTCAACATCTCCAAAAACAACCTCTAGTTATCTCCATTCTCAACCCTAACAACTGCATATGTTATTGGATACATGCCATTATTAGCATCCACGTTACTTTGTAATGGTCCACCACACTTCTCATAATCTTTTCAAGTGCTTTTTCCTTTGTTCTATACATTTGACAATTTGAGATATCACCCAAACCATTCCTTTTAACCCTATCCATGAATGTGTTCATCGACATTTTCGGTTCGGACCTTTGGTAAGATAAATATCTACCAAATAAGTAGAGCTCACTTTGAAATTCTTATACACCATGGGGCAGGTATGCTCTTCTACATATGTTTTGATTACCCAACTTGTTTTCTTATGCTTCTCGGTAGCTTACAACACTCATGGACACTCTCCCTCGTACTTGACTCTCAATCTCGAAGCATAATTCTTTTTGTATTTAATCTTTCTATTGCTTTTAGCTGAATGTACATTGATGGCAGCCTTCAACATTGACTTGGACTCAAATAAAAACCCTAACAATCAGAAAATGGAATCATATAAAGCATCCATAAAGAATAGGTTTAAGTTAGGTAAAAAATGTGTTGAAGTTACATTTTCTAAATATTGGATCCTCCATATTAGTCCTTGTATTGAAAGCATCAGTTGAAACCCTTATTCTTGAAGTCCTATCATCCTCATCTTTACTATCAATGCTTCGCAACTCATCGAAATCCCCATAGTCGGTATTCGAATCACTAACCTCCTATTCATCTGACACACTAAATCCAAAATCAAAATTAACCCTTCAATTCTCAGCTTCAGCATTAGACACGAGCTCCTGCTCCATTTCATATTAAGATTCTACTAAACTTTCAACTTCTTTTCCCCTACTTTGTTCTTCATTATAAGATTCAACCCCGACTTCATCATAATTCACACTTATATCACCCACATTTTGATTTTCCTCATATTGGTATTGTAGGGTTTCCTCGTAATGTGACCACAACTCTTCAGCATTCTCATGAAAAAACTGATCCAACTAAATAATTTCAGGCTCCCCACCCTCGTTTCTTCCATAGAAGGTATGTAACAACCTTCAAATGTTTGTGTTTCATCACATTCATTTCGTACACCTCTATTCAATTGTGCATCAACTTTTGAGATCAATACATGCAATTTCAATGGGGCTATGGCATATATCTGGACTACTCGATGCCCATCTCCACTCTCCAGTCTGGTCCTTTCCCTAAACTCATTTTTCCCTTTTAGTAGTAAAACTCTATCACCAAATTATTATCAACCGCATTTAAGAACTTCCTCAAATTATCTCTGGTAAACAATGCAGGATGGAAGAAATCCAAAAAAAGTATGAATCCATATTCATATGCCATATAGGACTTATCATAAGAGTGGCCTCCGTGATGCACTTCAACAGTGAAGTAGCCTGAATTTGCACATGTATGCAAAAGAATATGGAGATGTAAGAATGAACAGTAAAAGGTGGTGTGGAAATGAGGAACTGCAGACTAATCAAATTAGGGAAGAAAGGATTACACATCAGATAATGCTAAAAAACCAACCAAAACCACAGAAATTTCAATTTCCATCTAACGTCGTGTAATTTCTGATAAAAACCCAACAAACCCTTAAAAATTTCCGTCACAGTGTTAAAGTGCTTTTTCCATTTCCCATTTCAATAAAATTCTAGTCTTTGTTCCACATAGCAACGAAATCATGAAAGGAAATAAGTGATCATGAATGGATAGCGTTCATACTGCATATGGGTGGCTTATCGTCGGGCTCTCTAATAAACAGAGAAAGCATTTTGCTATCTTGTGAAAAACAACAATAAATTCCATGAAAAAGAGCAACGAAGTCTCATCACTCGAAGCTTCAAATTACGATTGTAAAACAAAAAAAAAATAGACCCGTAGAGAAAAAGTACCTTCTCGTAGTTCACCTTCCATTGCGTTCAGAGAGTAGCCCACTACAAGATGAGAAATCTTAGATGATAGGAGAAGTGGATAAAGGGAACGGGTGCAAGAGGGACGTGAAGAGTGGAGATGTTGAAGAGAAACCGTGCGTGCATGCGTCTGTTATGTTCTTGCGGGAAAGAAGAGTTTCTTGAAGTGGACGGATCATTTTATTCTTCGAGTTTTAAAATAAAAGTAAGTTCAGGCGGAAATACATTTTCCACAATGATACGTTGAAATAAGGGTGAAAATGTAAAAAATTGAAACATTTGGACGTTTTGCATATTAAAGACCAAACGTATGTACGTTTTGTGCTAATGAGCCTTCAAAATAATATAGGGAGTTATGCCTTTAGAGCTATGATACAATCTTTAGGCGGTCTGCATTAAAGTGTTGCAAATTTGAACATTTAGCTCCTATTGTGTTTGAATAAAAACAAGTTTTTAGTAGTTTTTTTTTTTTTTTTCAGAAAAGTTGATTAAATATGTGGTAGAAAAATCGATTGAAATTGTAGGTCGAATGAAATATGTGATTGAAATAGTGTTCTAAAAAAGTAAAATGTGTCTAGACGTGAAAGTCACTTTATGAGCCTAGTCGAGGCCTAGGCGTAAGAAAAAAATTAATTATTTTTATTATTATTTAAATACTAATTATTCTAAAAATTATTTAATAGTTAAAATAATGCATACCAATCATCTAATATTATAAATACTATATTTACTTACTAGCTCATACAATTAATCAATTATACGATTTTACAGTTTTCGAAACGCAAAAGTTATACAATTTTTCATAATTTCAACTTTCAACTAGACAAGTTATACTTAATATATTTATAGGAACTCCATACATACCTTTAAAGTTTCCACCAAACGATAGTCGATAAGTCTCAAAATCATAATTACATAGCATAGATAATATCGTAGTTTAAATCTTATCTAATTTTTTATCGGACAAAGTCATTTTTGACTTTTGTACCCATAAAGTTATTTAAAAAAGTGAAACTAAAGTCAAATAAAAGCATTTTTAAAAAAAGGAAAAAATAAAAAAATTAAGAAACTAAAGTCAAGTAAAAGGTTTTTTTTTAAAAAAAGGAAAAATTAAAAATTAAAAAA
>CAIGRN010075701.1:0-35066 GCA_903798345.1 Fraxinus anomala
CAATAATATCATAATAAGTACAAGAGTACTAACCTCTCATTTGATAAAAATATGATCAATATCCCATGTTGTAACACATGATTCGACCTCTTTATGATATGCAAATATCAAAATATTTATTAGTCCTTATTTATGATATTAACAAGCAACTAAGAAAAAGTATGCATAAAATATCAAAATTGATAATAGAAAATAAATGTCACATTCCATGCTTTCTCACTATCATCCAATGCTTCTACATCATCCAACTTGCAACTTGGGTCAAGAACTGTTGTAATGAACAACAAGCAAAGTTTAACCAGGTGAGTATTGTGCACTCAAGTGCAAACAGAATGAGAAAAATATTAGATAAACAACAGAAAATATGGTTGTTCAGCATTAAATTACATCAATAAAAAAAATGACACCATTCTACATCTACTAAACTAGAGTGCACGCACACATAAAACTAAATGATCAAGTCTAAATTTCATTCACTATTTTTATCCCAATTAAAATATTAAAAAATACCACTATTCATTCAAAATTAAGGGAAAAAGAGAAAATAGAAAGAAAAATTCATTCAAAATTATTTGCTCAAATTAGTTGTAAGTTTTCTTTTACGTTTCCAGAGAGAGAAAATTATGGGTTTTAATCTCAATTTTTAATTTCTCTTGTAAATGAAAAATTGTTTCGATACACAAGGAAAAGGAAGAGAGGCTCACATTCAGAGTCACGGTTAGTGGCGGTAGGCAATGGTGGAGAAACAGCGTCGACGGCAGCAAGTCACAGGCATCAAGTTGGCACTGCGTGCCGTGCTTCGACATTGCGAGATAGATGGAGGGAGGTAGGGCTTGGTAACTTTGGTTTGCTTGTGTTTTTACAAAAGCATAATTGCATATATGGTTGGGTAACATTCACAATTTCACGTTTAATTCATTTTTTAATTATGCACCTAATTTTATTTTTTTTTAACAAAAGCCTAACTAAATATTTATGACAATGACTTACTGACTTGTTTGTTATGCATGAGTTATGTTTATTAAATTTGTACCTTCGAAGAAAGTATACTTTAAATTCTAAAAACAATGACTTACTAACTTGTTTGTTATGCATGAGTTATGTTAATTAAGTTTGTACCCTCCAAGAAAGTATACTTAAATTCTAAAAACTATACTTTAATAAAATTAATATATGAGAATTTATAATTTAATAAAAATATTTTTTTAATTAAAAAAGTACGATTTGGTTTATTTTTTGCGGTTTTTAAAATTTGAAACCTAAACCAAACCATTTTGAAACGATTTGGTTCGGTTTGAGAGAAAAAATCGCAGGTCCATTTGGACCCAAACCAACGATTTCAAACGAAAGACTTCAATTCGATTTGCTGTTTCGCGATTTTTGTGTGCATCCCTAATCACAATTACTTAGTCACAGATCACATGTTTTTAGATCATATTATTTATTGATCACAATTTATTCATTTCATTGGTCACAATTTCCCAATAATTGGTCTAAACCACTAAACCCATTCCATCACACCCACCACGGACACCACCAAAAGAATACCGATGTCACCACCACCACTTTCAACGAATCACAACCACCACCATCTCCACCAACAACCATTGTCACCTTACGACCACTGCAATTGCACCACCATCACTGCAGTACACACCACCTCGCACCGCTACCAAATCGCACCAACCATCGTCACCACCGTTTGCACCTCACCACAAATCCACCGTACCGCAATCATCACACTGCACGACATTAGCACCACGGATCGCACCGACCATTACTACTACCGTCTGCACCCACCGCAGATCCATCGCACCCAGGGGCGGACGCAAAACTTTAAAATTAGGGAGGCACAATCGAACTTGCAAAGAAATTGGGAGAAATTTTTACAATCGAAATTTACGTCCAAAAAAATCATACCCTATGTAAATTTACATCTGAAAATTTACATGGGATGAGACTTTTTCAAATGTAAAATTTCGAATTTTTTTTGTCATATTCCATATCAAATTTTCTAATAAAATAATGAAAATTACATTGAGAAATTTGTATCACAAAAATAATAAATATTAATGAAATAATTGATTTTTTTTAAATGCGAGTTAGACGTCTTTCTTTAAGACTTACGTTTAATATATTTTTAACTATTTTCGATATATGTTTGGACTATTCGATAGACCTATAATATAGTTATCGAAATAAGTTTTGAGATGACATAAGTAATTTGTAAATTCAATTAGCGTACAGTCGTTTGAGAATTTTTAAAATTAGCATATAAAATTAGCATGTTATCGAAATTCAAATTTATTGTGATTTTGTCCCTGTTTGGTAGATATTAAAATCAAATTTCTAGTAAATTTTGATAAAAATTAAACAGTTATAGATTCCATGAAATATGTTATTATAATTAATTGTTAAATTTGATTTAGATTTAAATTTAGATTTCAATCGATACCAAACATGAATTTAACCAAAAAAAAAAAATTCTAAAAAAGTTGGGGCCCCCCCTTGGTCCGCCAGTGATCACACCACCGTCACTACACAGCACCAACACCACCGTCGCACACAAGTATAGAAAGTGTAAATAGAGAAAGTGAATAGAAGAGGCGGTGTGGTATAGAGAGAGAGAGAAGTGAATAAAGTAATAAAGACGGTGATAGAGAGAGAGAAGTGAATAAAAAGATAAAAGTAGATAGAGAATCTGATGGTAATGATCATTATTTAGTTACCTTCAATTTAGGGATTGATTACTAAACTTTTAATAATTTAATTTTATAAATATTAGAATATATATTTTATATTCTTAAAAACCTAATTAGCACCTGATTTTTTAAAATAAATATTGGTGACATGATCAATGATAATCAAACTTAAAAATATATTATTTTGCGTATAATTTAGGGATTAATTACTAAATATTTGATAATTTAATTTTATAAACATTAGAATATATATCTATAAAAACCTAATTAGCATGCTTTTGAAAATAAATCTTAGTAACATAATTAAAGATAATCAAACTTAAAATATATGGTTTTGCTTAATTTTTCCATAATATATTTCACCTTTTGAGGCTAGACTGGATTTGTCTTGGGCTTGGGCTTGGGCTTGGCCTACTCATAATGTTGGGCTAATGATGAGTTTGTTCACAAAAATGAAATAGTTTAGTCTTCTAATGAGGTGTTGCCGTGTTGATAAACTACATAATTAACAATCAGATTAGAATGTGACGCGGTGCAATTCACTTGTCCTTATAAATGGTTTCTTCAAGATCACCGTCCCCCAATATTTTGAAAATTTTCTATATGCAAATTTGAAAAAAAAAAAATTTAAAGCTTTTTATTTTTTTGTTTCATTTATAAAATAAAATCAAAGTCGAATATTAATTTTAATTATGATTCATAATTACTTTTTCTTTATTATTCACAATTTTTAAAATTATCTTTATAATCTCCTTCAAACAAGCTTTTTGTATTTACAAAATACATGTATATTATACTCGGTCAATATGTTTTTGCTCCCCTCTTATCAAAAGTCATAAAATTGTGCTATATAAACAGACTCAAAGATAGATTCAAAAATAGGAGGACACGTGTCGACATATGATTGAACTATTTGAAAAAAATAAAAACACAACACTCAACTATTATCTGTCACATGACTCATATCACTATGTCCCTCTATTCCAGTCCTTAAACCTTCAAAGTTATAATCCTACTCTGTCACCGACAAGGCGTGTATAGTTTTTTTGTTTTTTGATTTTTTTGTTTGATTTCCCTTTCTTTATTGAAACGTGTACAAGTTCGGGTTTTTCTTCTTTTAGTAGTTTGGTTTGATAATGCGTGGTTTTGCATGTGTAAACCTAAAGAAAATCAGAAAAGGAGAAAATTTGATCATCAGGGACTTAAATGCTATAAAATCAAGAGTTAGGGGCTGTATCCACCAAAATATTAAGTTGAGGATCCTGCTATTATGGACTTCTACCGACTTTCAAACTTCCCATTGCCGACTTCAACCCAACAAATTTATTCTCTTCATCACTTCCATCGAACTTTCTCTCTGTGTACTGATATTTTCATTTCGTGAAACTTTTTAATTTAATTTATTTTGTTTGTGAAGATCTCGATTTTGATCTTCCATGGGAGAAGTTGCAGTTGTTCGTCCACAAGATATTTTGAAAAATCATTCCAATCGTAATAATATAATCCAGGCTCCAGCCGCCTATGAAACCCCGCAAACCCCCCAAAAATAGTAGGAATTCATCCAAATCGCCCCCGAAGAACGACATCAAGAATCTGATTATGGGGAAGGTCAAAATTTTGAGACGCGGTGAAGCGTTGACTGATTTAGCGACGTCGGAGAAGTCGAAAACCGTGGAAGCTCCGACTTGGGCGGGTTTGTTGGGTCCTTTGCCTAAACAGATGAATTTTTATGCGGGGTCGGCTTTCATTACATCGCCTCCACCGAGCTCTGTGCCTCTACCAGCGTTTTGCAAAAAGAGTGAAAATAAAGAATTGGGAAGGCTCGATCTTGAATGAGTCCAATTAGTTTGTTTTGTGGTGTGTAGCTAGCTATTGGATTGGATTAGACGATTTTGGAGAATGATCCCATCCCTTCTCGACCCTGCTATGATATAATCATATTGTTTCCATTTCATATGTTTCGTTGCATCCAATCAAAGAAAACATTTGACCTGCAGTAATACGAAGAAGAAAGCATCTATGATGACCTACGATCCAGGCTAGATTAATTCTTTGTCATCCCCGAACTCTCAAGCCCAACGAGAACTTTCCAAAGTAAGATGATGGCATGCATCACTAGATCGAATACAGTAGCTTGACAAGACAAGGACGACAGACTCAGATTTATGGCCTATATAAGAAAGAAAAAACCCTACGAAACGGACATTATTCTGCCGTGTATCGTAAGATAAAATCTGGTGAGTATATACACATCATTCTTGATTGCACAGTTTGATCATCCTTAAGAATTAGTAGTAGTCAAAACCCGTTAGTAGGTAAAGAGATCGGCATTGGTTGAACGGAACCAAATCAATTCATTAACTTAACATCATGAGCTGTAAACTTGAGCCGCAATTAAGATCACTGTGACAGGTGAATAAATTATTGACATATTCTCAATAGCTACGTTCAAATAAAGATTAAAAGTTTCGTCGGTGTTGATCATATGAGAATTCACTTTAAAGTAATCAAACGAACTTATTTGTCAATAAAGTTGAACAATGCTTGAGTTCGGGCAACAAGGCTCATCTTGCCAGGTCAGCAAACGAAAATCATCATGTGAAAACATCATCATGATCAAATTGAAAGAATATCTTTCATGACATCAACACCAATTTTTATAACCAATCAAAGTGACGATCTAGAGCGTAGGCTACGACCTAGATATCATGATTAGCCACATTCGTCAAACTCTCTAACCAATGATGACTCTTCAAAGTAAGACCGTGTTACGCATCACTAAGTTGGACATTGTAACTTAATAAGATAAAGGGAATAGACTCAAGGTTTGCTGCCTATATAAGGAAGAAAGGCCCCATGAAAGGGATCGAACAGATTAAAATCCTATGTAATGCACTATTAAGCTCATGTTTGGTGAAATTTAAAATCAAATTTTTAATAAATCTCGATAAAAGTTGATGAAAAATATGATTGTAAAATTGTGAGCTCCATTAATTATGTAATTAAAATTAATATTTAACTTTAATTTATAGTAAAATATTTTAATCCCTATCAAACGGGGGCAAGCAAATTTTCTACAAATACACTAGCTTCTTCTTTACAAAATTCACAGCAATCAACATCGTCATCATGTCAAATTTTCTCTAGAATTATCACATCATTTTTAGTCATCGGCAAGTAAACGAAATAAGGCTAAGAGAATAACATATACAAATTCATCGGCACGCAACCTTTTTTTATTGTTATATCTGAGTTTTTCATTTTCATTTTCATTTTCATTTTCATATTTTATTGTTATATCACACATTTTTCAAATAAAATAATATTACACACAAATTTAAAATCTTTCATTTTTTTTAACTACAATTATACTATCAATCACCATTAGAAAATTTATAAATTCTTCGAAATGGGGCCAAAAATTGAAAATTTGGAAAGATATCACCACACAAGTTGACGAAACAACTCTATTTTTTCCTTCATTCAATTCTTCAGTTTAGTTTCTCCCTCATATATATACACACAATCAGACGCGTTCTCTCCGCCTCCTCTGCATAATCCACCCTCCTCTATCCCTCTGAATCACCACCTCTCTCTCTCTCTCTCCATCTAAAATCTTTATTCAATCTTGTAACAGCTGAATAATAATAATAACAAGAACCGGTGGTGGTGGTGGTGATGAAGGACGATTGGATAAGGGCGGCTTTGACAGACGACACGGTGGTGGTGGACCTACTGTTCCGTCTCCGGAAGTCGCCTTCATATGAACCCTTAAAGCCTTCTTTGCCGCCGCAAACGTGGGGGATCCGACAAGCGCGGTCCAAACAGGTGACGATGAGGAAGGAATCAGCAACCACTACGAGCACGAGATTTAGTCCTACCACCCCTCTGGCTTCGTGGAGTGGCGGCGCTACCTCACCCAGCGACGGCGGCTATGACGAGTCGAGCCGACTCCCTTCCGATCCATCCTCCTCCGTCAGATCCAAGGTTTGTAGTCTCATTTTCGTGACGATTGTCGCAAATTTGTTGTCGGCGTAGATCTCTCTACATGTGCCATTTCTTCTTCCCGTTAACCTTTACGCCCCTTTCATAATGACGTTAGTTACGTCTTTTCCATCGCCTCTATCCGTTTCTTTACCAACGTTGACAATTTCAAGAGATTTTGCTCGTCTTTCATCAGTTACGAGTTTTTTCGATGGTCACATGAGATTTTTGGCTGTCCGATCTATAAAATCTTCGTGTTTTTCTAGGTCGATAGAATTTCCATTGAAGTTTGGGCCGTATTTTACCTGATTTCGCTGTCCTTACCAATTTACAGTTTTGAACTTACTCAGATTTCTAGATTTTTTTTTCTCTCTTACCAATTTACAGTTTCTATAAATCTCATTTTCAGAAACTTTCGATCTTCTCCTCGCTTTTCTGCCATGAATGGTTGACTTGTAATTTGCCTTTCTGTTTTGCGATTGAAGCATGAGAATATTATCAATTATAATTTTAAAACGGTGTTTAGACCGATTATTAAAAAAGAAAAAATTACGATTTCTTCTTGCCTCTCTCTTCTCCGTAACTGGTAACTTCCAATATTATCGTTGAGTGTACCTTTATTCTTTTGAAACGCCAGATCCACTAGTTCTTTTTCACGAGTATGTCTTGTGAATGTCGAAAATACCCCTTCTGCATAGTCAAAATTCACGACGGGCTTGATGGCTGGTTTGTTGGGCCCCACAGGAACTCGGGAGGGTTCTGGTTTTCGGTGAAGTGGCCGCTTCTTTCATTTCATTATTTGTGTGCTTATGGTGGATTTACCTCTGTGTTTTGTGGGTTCATATTGGTCAGTAAATTAATTTGTCTTATTTTCTTGATTCTTGGCGACTACTTTATGTCCTTTTGAGCATGTTTGGCTTTGTTCTACTTTTTAGATCATCCTTCTAATTTTGATCTCTATTTGGGTTAGACCTATTAATCTATACTACTACTACTGCTGCAGTAGTTGTAATATTTTTTTTTTTGGTAAAAAGTACCATGAGGAATGAATGGAATATCAGGGATTTAAATATGTGTGTGCAGGCTGAAATTTCTAGGTAGAACTCAGTGGATTATTCCCTCCCATTTTGTCAAATTTCTGAAATGACTTTCAAATGGAGTAAAAGTTGAAATGGATGTGATAGGATGACTAGTAACCTGTCCCCTTTTATGTCAAAGCCATGACTTCATGTGGAGCCCCCTTCCATGAGGCTTCCAGTCCATGAATTATCTTATTTTTCTTTTACAATCTCAATCTTTGTGATTCATTATGCATTTATGCTTTGTCGAGTACGTCGTGAATTCGATTTATTTGAAAAAGTTTTGTAAATCACGGCTATCTATCTTTAAACAGTCATCAGTTGATCATTGAATTATTACTTGATTACTGCCTATATATGCATGAGTACTCGTCTTGGAGAATTAGTGGCTAGTTTTCGCTCGTGCTGTGTATTTTATATGGAAAGACATTGTCTTTGTTTGTTAATGAATGATTTCATTTGCAGGCATTTTCTGAGATCAAAGAGGAAGATAGCTTGCTTTTGAAGGAGAAACTTCATTTGACGAAGGTAGGTCTAATTAACTGAAACAATTGTTTCAACTGGTGATTATGTCTCCTTATTAGTACTTCACGTTTGTTCCCATTTGACTGAGACGCCGTAATTGGTCAAACAGGAATTAGCATCAACAACACACATGACTTTCCGTGAACAGAGCGCTTGGAGCCATAACGCGAAGAGAATGAAGGTAATCTTTTAGCTTATGGCTTCATATAAAACTCGATTGTAGTACCTTCCCATTATCACATTATGCTCTCATTATTCCTGGAGGAAGATGGTGGGTGACATTAGGAATTCGCCATTTTGCAGTTGGATCTAAATCTACAGTCAGCTAGTGTTTTGGGTACTTCTTTTGAAGAGGTCAAACAATACAACAACCAGATGGAGGCATCAACTAGTGAGCATAGACCGAGTCCAAGATTTGAACCTGCTTCATCTCATTCCTGCAAATTGAAAGACAGAGAGAGAACATCCAAAGGAGGGTTCATTCTACCGGATTTAAATATGATGCCGTTGGAGGAATAGAGTGGCTCGGAAAGTTTTTATCAACTCAACTGACCGCTGAAGGGCAACAAGTGTATGATGTTGGCTAATGGTCCAGCCGCTGCATATGGTTCACGGGGAGGGCTGGACAATTACGACTCAAACTTGTTTTTAACAGCCTGATGATGAGTTGTAGAGGGTTGGTTATGGTTTTAGGGGGTAATTGTAGAATCTAAGGTTTAGATCATATGTAGAAATTTTTGACATTTTTTAGCAGGTTTCTTTAAGGTTCTTTTTGTGTAAAAACTTCATTATTAATATTATTATTCTTTAGAATAGAATAGGAATGCAACTTTATTCTCAAATATCTGTGCTTTTCCGTTCTCTGATCGATCATCATTTGGAATAAGCATGAGCATATTGGGGCCACCACAATCTAACGTAAATTATAGGCCAAGACGAGCCCAGCTTGGGCCCACTAATTGGGTCATTTCTTTATCCAATAAATCTTTTTCAACTTTTTTTTTTATTATTATTTTAGAAATTACATGAAGGAAGTGTTTTCAGGATTTCAATTCAAATTTAAGAATTATAAGTTTTTCCTTCAAAAATCAGATCTGACTAAAATTGTAAATAATAATAATGATAATAATAATAAAAAAAAAATTATTTTACATATCCACGCCACTACCATTTACCCTGCCAAGCTCTAATTATTTCCCAATATCTTCTCTCTCTACAACCACAACCACCTTTTCTCTCTCCCAATCTCCTCTTTCTCTCTCTACACAATAGCTGAGAGACGACAATGAGTGCGACCACAGAGATAGCGACGGTGTCGTGCACAGAGCAATGTAATGAGCGTTGCTAAGCCGTTGTGTGGCGATGCAAGCGAGGTGTGGCTATAGGTGGTGTTGCTTCCTGTGTGAAACTAGTGAGAGTTGACGCGTCGTCGCATGTGAGATCATCGCTAGTTCAGCTGGCTGACTTTTGCCTCTTACTCCTTTGCCGATTTCGCCCCACCGCAGTCCATGGTCGATTTACTGCGTGCCATGGCCAGGATCTGCAGGTTTTTTTGTGTGTTATCAGTTGGTGGATTGAGGCTATGGTGGTGGTGGTGGTGTTTGGGTGGTGATGGCTTTGTTTGATCCAATAGTGGCAGTGGTGGTGGATCTTGGTGGTGGTGGTGGCGGTGGCGGTGGTGTTTGATATTATGATTTTGTTGTTGGGATGTGTGGTTTTGGCGACGATGCGGTTGGTAGCGTGGTGCAGTGGCGGTCACAAGTGTTTTGTGGTGGTTAGAACTTACAAATGATTTGGTTGATTGTGACCAGTAAGTTAGTTAATGTGTGACCAATATAAATAATATCTGACCAATGGAATAGATAAATTGTGATCAATAAATAATGTGTAACCTAAATTTTTTTAATTTGAGTGACCAATAATTTGATAATTTGTTATCTAAATATAATTTTTGGCCAATTAATTTAATATTTTTGTAACCATAAAATAAGTTGTAACTTATAAAATTTATGATTTGTGACCAATGAATAATATGTGGTCTATTAATTTGATAAATTTGTGACCTATAAAATTTTCAATTGCGATTGAAAAATTATATGTAGCCAATTAATTCGATAATTTGTGATCAAATTGTATATAATTGTGATCTTATATTTAATTTATAAAATATATTTTTAATTAATTATTTCAGAAATAAAATTTAATAAATATTTGATTTTTGAAATTTTAAACATTTTATCTTAGTTTTGAAATAAGTTAGTGTTAAACTCTTAATTATAAATTTTTACCTTTATTATTTTTGTTTTACAACTATCAAATAAAGCATAAATAAATAAATAAAATACATTATTGTTTTAGAAGAGTATGAAAAGAAGTTATTACGGACAAAAAAAAGGTTTCCTGAAAAAAGTTGTTTGTTGCTTGGGAGACTTGATTAATAGATCAAAATTTTACTGTCAAATTTCACATCAGAAAGCGAAAAAAGTGGCGATAATCTTGGGTTTTTTTATTTTACTGAATTTCAGTACATAAAGCTTCGTTATCCATCAGTTTGAATAGTCAAATGTAATAAACACGTTATTCATCATCATTAATATTAAGTATCGATCCATATTTAATTACATGATATATTTATTTAAATACAGAATTAAACGACTCATTTAATTCATCATATGAAGTACAGTCACGTAGACGGGTGCTCTAATACTACTGATGCTAAATAACATTATTTATTGTAATAATGTGACAATTTAGAAAAGGATGAATTTGAAAGAAAGTGAAAATATATTCAATTGATATGACCAACTAAACTAATGCAGTGCAAGTCATTAACAAAATTAGTCACCCAACTTTATTTTATTTTTAAATAGTCACTTAATGATGAGATTCAATTATACTTTTTCCACCGGATGAATCTCGAAAGTAAATGTTGGTTAAAGTTAGGATCTATTTGAGCCCTATTTTTTTTTTAATTTGTAATAGCAACTTTTTGGAGAATATACAATTAAAAAATAGAAAAAAAAAATTACATGTAAATTTATTTTAATAAAGATAATGTGTTTGAAAATGAGTTTGAGAAAGTTTTTCCTGAAAGTCTGAAGAAAGTTGTAACCCTTATGTTTTCAGGGCATTTGATTCTCTTCTCTTAATGGGAGTTTTGGGTATAGGTACCATTTGGACAAATAAAAATCCCGTTTCGACCATAAACTTTGCATGGTGGATTAAACATTTTATTTCAAATGGAATACCTTGGTATATAAAAAGTGAAAAAGTACTTTTGTTATAGAATAAGAACCTTCATTTTTTAGTGTGGGACCTTTTGTAGGCAGGGGAAGAATTATTTTATTAATGTATTTACAAAAGTTGTTCAGATATTTTGTTAGAAAGTAATGTTATTTAACATTATTGGTGTTATAACACCGGTAACACTAAGGAATGTCTATTCAATTGGGACTTTTGAATACTTTGATAAACTTTTTTAAGTGATTTTTATAGATTTTGTGGATTTTTAGCGATTTGTATAAAATTAGTGGAAGTCTTTTGTAAATTTATAAAATTTCATTTTAAAATTTTTAGAGACTTTTGTAGAATTCAAAAGACTTTAAAAGACTTTCATTTGAGATAAAATTTATGTGGATCTAATACAATATTGTGAAATTATCACATACGATGTGGTGTTTTTCAACACTCTTCCTCTCCTCTCCTCTCCTTTCCTTTCCTTTTCCCATATAAAAAAAATATTTTTAAAAAATAAAATTTTAAGTCCTTAATTAAATAAATAATAATAATTATACATATAAAAATAAATTTAATATTCAGTATTATTAATATAATATACATTTAAAGAATAAATAAAATATATACTTAAATTTAATTATAAATTAGTCTATATAAAATTTTATAATTTAATTAAAAATAAATATTTTTCAGAAAATTAAATGAATTTTTTTTTATAAAAATACAATTTAATTTTTTCATAGAAAAATAGAAATAAACAATAAGAGAAAGAAAGAAAAATAGAAACTAATAGAAAAAAATAAATTTTAATCATAACTCTAATATTTGTAGAAGGGAAATGAAAAGAGAAATATTAAAAAAAAAATACATATTAATTTTTATTTTTTTTTGGTGAAAGTCTCCCAAAATCTTGTGATTAATGAGAGACAAATTTTAAGATTTTATTTTAGTACTTTCTGTTTAAAAGTTAGTACTATGTAGATTTTTATAAAAGTCACTAAAAGTCATAAAAATTTGAATACCCCAAAACTTATAAAGATTTCTAAAAAGTTTTAATTGAATACACATTGACTTTTAGTGACTTTTTAAAAGTTTCTAAAAGTCTCGATTGAATACACCAATACTTTTAGAGAGTTTCCAAAAGTCTAAATTGAATACCCCTAAATTTTTTAAATCTCAAAAAGTCATTAAAAGTCTCAATTGAATACACTCCCTAAATGTCATTAAATCAGAAGTACAATTAAATGAATTACATAATTTCATCTTTAATTGAATCTAACATATAATGTCACGTAAGTTGATATTAGATAACATTATTCTTTGTTGGATCCCAACCTCCCTTAAGAATTGGTTATTCTTAAACTAGCAACTAAAAAAAAAATATAATGAAAATCTATAGAAATTTTTTTTAGAGGAAAATCAAGGTTGGTTTACAAGAACAAAAATCTTAAAAGAAAATTACGGAATTCAAAAGTGTGCTGTAGATTTTCTAGAATGAGAATATTGAAGAGAATCAAGAAATTCAAAGTGTGACTTTTCAAGAATGCGAATCTTGAATGAACCCAACATTTGTAGATTTTTTAGGAGGAGAATCATAAATAAAATTAAGGAACTTGAAAGTGTAAGTTTTCTGAAGAACAAGAATTTTAAAGAAACTCTATTTTTATGCAAGAAAACTATACAGAAAGTTCTTTTATTAATCAAGAATTTTGATTTTAGCGAACACGGAAATTAACATTGATTTATGTTTCTCAACGGAGAAGTGCTATTCATTACCATCAATGTTAAGCACTAATTTAGAAATAACTTATAATAAATTCAATTAAACGAATCTTATAACAACACATTTAATTAGACTTATCATTATGCTGCTAAATAATATTATTCTTCTCAATAAGCCTCTATTTGGTAGTCATTAAAAATAGTTTTTTTAAACTGGAAATGAGTTTTGGAGCGTTGTTTTTTTGGAGATAAAAGTATGAATTTTTTTTTTAATTTATGTGTAGAATATTTTTATTGAGAATGTGTTTTTGAAAATGAGTACAGAAAATAATAATAATAATAATAATAAAATTTGTACAAATTAGTGTCAAGCAAGGGCTAACATCCCCTCCGCAATCATTGACTTCCAGTCAAACATATCTTTAGAATGATTTAACCAAATTTAGTTGAACGACCCAACTCCCCAGCAAAAGACAACCACTTTGAGACAGCCAGAGCAGATATCAATGCTACAATTATATTTCCTACAGGTGAGATTTAAAATTAAAACTTTGTCAAAATAAATGAAATACTGCTTGATCAAGGAACATAATACCTCTTACTGCATTACACATTGAACTGCCTAACTCTCACGTCAGAGAAGGTAATAATGTTACTCTCTTCAATTTATAAGTTCCTCTCTCTCTCTCTCTCTCTCCCATCAATCCTTTTCTTCTCTCCCTTCTTCTTCTCTACTCTGTCGTACCCATACTTGAGTCTGAGCATCATAATCTCTACTTGTCTCTCTTAATCTGTTTCTCTCACTCGTTCTGCATTAGGAAGCCTCAGATGAAACAAAATTGATTTAACATTATTGAACAAGGAGTAAGGATACCAAGAAATATGTCATGTTGGGATCAGCTACCCACCTACTCCTAAAAATTCAGTCATGAAAGTTGTTCAAGACAAAAAACTAACAGGTGACTAGTCACCCTCTGTTGCATTCTCTCTCTTCCCAGAGAATTGGACTGCATTTATCCTAATTTGATTCTAGCCTATTCTCTAGTTGGATGTTCATTCTTGTATTGTTTTGCATGACAAAATCAACGAAGTGAGTGATAAGAGAAATGGAAATAAATACAATAAATGGGTCGACGATTGTTCAAAAGACGAACTGCTAAAAGTTACATGGTTGACCAAATTTTGGTGATAAGAGGGAATAATTCATTTGTGAAATAGGCTTGTCAAGTTGCTGCCAGAGAATACTCGGAACAAGCAGATAGTTCTAATTTAGCCTCAAACATGCCTTCCATGAAAGAAAAATCGAGGGCATTTGGCCCTATGTCTGAAGTTTCACATTTATTCTCTAAAATAATCAATGTTCAGGAAACAATTGTTAACGTATCGATTATTCCCATTAATGGGAAAGGTTCAATTTCCCTTAACTTCTTATTGAACTTATACTCCGTCCTACATTTCTCAAATGTTGCTTGTAATCTTGTCATTCTACAAGATCAATAAATCCTTAAATTGTTTTAGAACTTTGTTATCCTACAATGTTTTTTTTTTCATGGTCTACAAAGACAATTGGCAATGCTAGAGAGAGAGAGAGAGAGAGGGAGGGGGGGGGGGGGGATTTACTATCTTACATCAAGTAAAATGGAATGTACAAGGTAATGCTACTTTGGACAATTGAAGATAGAGAAAAGAAAATTTGTTTGTTATTATCTATGTTGTGAAGTGTGAGAAATGGGCCAAATGGCTAAAGTCATTGACTTTTCTTTCCCTCCAGTAATTAGAGATCTCAAATTTCATTTACGATGGTCAACAATGATACGTTGGTTCCTTCTCTAGATGTTTTGTATTGCATCCATAGATGGTTTATTTGTTCATTGATGAGTCTACAAGGATTACATGTATCTACCTCTCAATGAGAAATTTACAGATGCTGAGATTTTCCAGTCACGCCACATGACGAATACAAAAATTAAGTTTTCATTTAAATAGACAATGAGAAGGGATTTTCTTGCATGCAAATTCGATCATTCATCAATCATCTTCTTGGAGCAACACAATTGACAAAAAGGAGTGGTCAAAAACACACTTGTCGGACGTAGCTCAAGCATTGCTGTTTTTCAAGACGCCCCAAAGTTTTTTTGGTCAAAAGACTCAAAACTCCCTGCACGTGAAAGGCCCATTCCCATGCTGAATTTTCACCTCACTACCACATTAAGTCTTTATGTTTAATTGTCTGGCATTTGTTCATGTTCATGGTCATGGAAGACCCAAGTTTGATACAAGAACTCGATGGATGGGAATGTTGGATTGCAAACAGAAGGATTCACATTGAACCTAATCACAAACTAGACGCCATCATCGAAGGAACTTCCCTAGATAAAGAAAATCTCGGACAAGTTAGGAAGTTGATCCACAGATCTTACACGGGGCTTAACATAAACTAATCAGAGCCTCGCCTTTGGAGTGTCACATGGAAGCAGTCATTAGTATACTCAGTATTCTTGAAGGCCATTATTATCAAAGAATGGTCACCTCAGTTGAAGCATACAGAAAAGTGGAATAGGCTAGATCTATTACAGGTGAAAGGTCAACATCCGGATATTGCACATTTGTTGGAGTTAACCAAGCCAAACGGAGAAGCAAGAAAAAACAAGTAGTGGCTCGCTCTAGTGCTGACACATTTTTGGTAATGGATGAAGGAATCTATTGGATAATACTTAGAGAATTAAGATTGGAGGCTAAAAAACAAATGAGAATGTAATCGACATTACCTACGAACCAATTCATCGTGATCAGACCAAACATGTTGAAATCAATAGACATTTTATCAAAGAAAAGATTACGAAAGGAGAAATCACCACACCTCGTCTGGATACCAAACGAACGCTGAAAAACTTTGTGAAAATGTTGTATCTGCTCACCTAGTTAAGAAGTTGGGAATGCTTAATATTTTCTCTTCTTTTTCAAGAACCAATGGGGTTTTGTTATCAATGAAGAACCAGAAAATGAACAAGGAAATGCAATCACACACCCTTAGTTAAAATTTATTTGTAAGATAGTGCAATTTTTTAGATATGACAATCATGCTCCTATCCTCATTTATAATAAAAAATGGTGAAGTTGGCTAGTCGTGCCATACTCGGAATGCCAACTTGAACCCTATCTAATCAAAATGATCATTTAACCTTCTTACACCAAAAATTTCTAGAAATTTAGGAGTCCAAAAATATAGCCAGTGTATGTTTTATTGACACTAATAACATCTTGAAATTGCCAAAAATAATAAAAAGATAATTAAAATTGAACATTGTTGAACTTTTTAAACTTACAATCCATTCCCAAATTACCCTAAATGAGGTCCTAACCAATTTTCTAGCAATTGATCATGAGTCACACAAATTGCATCAGCATGACCTATAAAGCCCGTTTGGCAAAACTTTTAAAAAGTCAAAAGTAATTTCTAAAACTAAGAAGTTATTTTTTACATGATTGAATAATTTCTAAAAATATTTTATTTGACTAGAAGTTTTTTTTCGGAGAAAGCAAGCTTAAGATAACCCTCGAGAAACTTTTATGCAAGAAGAATATACCAAAGTAGAAACCGTGACAAAGTAGAAACCGTGCCAAGCGAACTTCACAAGTGTATCAGCCAAGAGCTTAAATTTTCAGTTTACACTTAAGTCCCTAAAGAACAAAAGATTACAACTTGACCCCAAAACTCACTTTTTTGCAATTAATAATTCTGATAATTACTATTAACTTGTTAGGTGATTTCTTTCGGCCATCAGGATATTTTCATTCATTTTCTATTTAATGTCACAGATTTATCAACAATACTCAATGTCCTACTTACATCTGTTTTCGGTTTTATTTTCACCTACTGAATTAAAAAACATCGTTTTACAAAATTTTTAGAAATTGTAATTGTACTAATATCACTTCCATAATAATAATAAAAAAAAATAAAACAACCTTGTATACATTTCATATTAAAAGTGAAATAATTGGAAAAACAGAGGTGAAGTGGAAGAAATCGAGATTGAGACAATTCGAAAGTTGCTAAAATTCAAATAAATTCATCCATACAACATTTTGGCCTCACCAACAGGCTTGATAAAACATACATGACATAAAAATTATCTTCACAGGGTTTGCAATTCAAATTCAGTTTTCCAACTCGACGGGAACTTACTGAAACTGAAATTTTACCCTGATGAAATGCTAAGGGGGTGAAAGACTTGCAAAGTCGCACATAAAGCTACAACTTTAAGCAAGAGGTCCCTGAGAATGCCTGCGTTCTGCTTCTCTGTTATGTTCATCTTCTTTCATATTGTCGCCCTAAAAAAGAATTGCAAAATCACACATAAAGCTACACCTTTAAGCAAGAGGTCCCTGAGAATGTCTGCTTTCTGCTTCTCTGTTATGGTCATCTTCTTTCATGTTGTCACCCTAAAAACAACAAAATAGAAATCACAAAGTGAAATTTCCCGTTTCAAGGACGGGTAAGCGTTCAAATCTCAAGGATTCAATTTTCCGTTTCCTATGACCATAACAACAGCAGAAAAATCAATTGTTCAAAAATAATTCTGGGTGCCATTAAGCATCTTGCAACACATGGAAGGGACGAGACAATTTTTTGGGATGAACTTTTAACATCGATTATAAGATACTAAATAAAAAATAAAAAATAAATTATGAAAGCAAAATAGTATAAATTTTTGAAGTTTGAACTTCATGACAATTGACTTCTAAAAGATTAATGATATTTATCATTATGATGATGAAACATCGGTGATGTAGCAATCTATATGGAATAATGAAATTGAAGAGTTCAATTTTCATGAGAGAGGATAATATGTTGCCATATCACCGATATTACATCATCATGATGATAAATAGCATTATTCCTAAAAATATCAAAGTAATGGCCCAACATTTGGTACCATAGCGCAGAGCCAGTCTTGTTGCTTCATAGAATTTGCCTTTTGACTTGGAAGTCATATTTCAGTCATATAGAATGCCATCTTATCTAACCTACTCTAGTAATTCACAATATATCCTCTTCAAATCTTTATAGATGATCGTGATTTAACATCTAAAATTAATCAATCTTTAGGTCATCAACATGATCCCCTATATTCTGAGTATATCATGAAACTTATTCCTATTAACATAACGAAGTCAATGAAGGCCTTGCACAAATTCCAAGCAACAATTTCTGTAGATGATGATAAGTAAAATCAGAAAAACATGGAAGTGGAAATTGAAGTTGAAGCAAACAGGTAAGAGAATGGAAATTTCATTTTATCTTTGAGAAAAGAAGTGTGTGATTCGCTAACAAAAAACATATATGGTCACTACCATACTCTTGCAATTTGAGGTAAACTAACTATTTATTAGAAACACAAAATAAAAGGAAGAGTAACAAATACCACGTCTTTTGCTTCAGGTTCAAGAAATTCTGTCTTCACTCTGCTAGGCAAAGGCCTACTATGTGAAACACAAAAAACATACATGCAATTAGATATTATAATTGAAAAAAAAAAATGATGAAGAAGATAATAAGAGAGTGAATGAACTAATAGTACCGTTGATTATCAATATCCATGTCAGATTCAGGGTCCCATCTTTCATCTTCAACAACTTGATCTTCATCCGCCTGCATGACAAGCATGTAACTAAAACAGTTTGCCAGCATTCTTTTTACCAAACCATATTTTGATAAAGACATCTGATAGCTAGAGCCGACTACATTCCTGGTGCATTAGAATGGAGCACCATGCTATTTGTGCACCATGCATCTAATTTGGACCAAGTATATAGTGGTAACAAGTAGGGAGTTATCTTTCATCATATTTCACTATTTCAGTGAAGCACTGGCCATGGATGCGAATAGCGAACATCTGTTTCTACAGATAGCTACCCACCCATCCCAATAAGATTCAGAGAAACATAAAGTGAGAAACCCATGACTAGCATAATATGTAACAAAATGATAATTAATGCTTAAGTAGCAGAATTATGGCGTTAAAAACAATAATGTAAGAAGAAACCAGATTCTGGAAAAGTACAGAATAACTCTCAGTACAGCACATAACTACATATGTTCTCACAGACACCATATGCGAGGCAGTTAATAATTTCTTTTGACAAAGATACATATTAAGGCTGATAGAGACTAAGATTCCAAATCTTCTTCAGGAGTGAAAAGCAGGCAATTCTTGTTCAACGACTTCACCTCTTGTACAATAAGCTGCAAAGCATGCACTTAACATGCAAGTAAAACTAGTACTTACAGTCAAGAAATAACCTTACATCTTTTGCTCTATATAATTGAAGCAGCAAAGGAAAACTTGGAGAGAAGTTTGAATGGTATAGGTCCCTTAACATTCCTAATATCAACTGATCATATCAAGCTAACTGGCTGATACTAATAAATCTGACAAATTTGACTGAGAAATCTCATGCCCAAGACTTATTATCAATGTTAATCACGCTTCTCCATGGCCGGTGCTGGAAGTCTCAGCATCATCGTGTCCATATTTCATGATATTCTCCTCTTTCCACATTGCTCAACAGTCACGTCATAATTCATTATTGAATTCGGCCATACTTTAATAATTCCTTTGGGTACAAACACCATTTTATATTACTCCTACAAAAGAGGACTAGTAATTTGCATTGGTCCTAGTATCATTAATATGGAACTCTGTCTCAATGATCCTCAAATTTAAAGGATATTTTAACAGAGATTTTTGCTAATACTTATGTTATGTCAGCAGCGGCACATTTGCTATTCAGTTACAAAATAAAATCTAACAAGAGGAAGGAAAACTAATCACAATAAAAAGTTAACGGATAAGATATAAAGAAATGAAAATCATTAAACCAGTTGAATAGATTCAATATATGGAAGCTAAAAATATAACAATTCTGACATTTTATAGTGGAATAAAGGATATTGTTTTTTAATCCAGGAAAAGATAAAAATGGAATGGAGATCGAAAGCAGGTCGAGATTGTTGAAATGTGAAATTTGAACTAAAATATAGACATACTCAGATATCCAAGCAAGACCTGGAAATCCTAAAAGGGGAACGGCAAGATTTTAGATGATATAAAATTTAAGTACATTTCCAGATGAAAACAAACCTCTTGAAGATCAGTATCCGGTGGTCGCTCCTGGAATTGCACACTCGGTGCATGTTGAAGCTTTGAAAGATAATCAAGGAGCTTGGCTCTGATGTCTTCCAACAAATGCCAAGAATTCTTATTCTCCATGTTACTAGCAGCAACATGAAGAGTATAATCTGGACCAAAATACTCGTAATATTCATGTTGTGGCATCTTATCATCGAGTTCAATCCCAAGTGCCACGCCTGTCTGTTAAATAAATAAACAGTTTAGCAAAATTAAAAGAGACCGGAATCACATAACAGAAAATAAATTGATAAAATCACACAGATGAAGCTAGGTTCTAGTTCCCAGAAAATAACGAGAGGATTAAATAAGTTATGGATAGTTTTTTCTTTCTTTCTTTCTTTTTTTTTTTTCTGGATAACAATTATTCGTTTATAATTAAAAATACAAATTTACATTTATTAGAGACCCACTCTACTCCATTGTTCAATTGTGACAACTTTCCTTTCAACAAAGATCCCAATCACAAGAAAGAAAGTAGAAATATCGGCTTGGTCCATCTCCTCATATATTTCTGCCCTCATCCTGGTATTGTTGAGGACAAGGTATCCTTTAACAACAAAAGCGTAGAAAGAAAATCAAGAACTCAACACCTTCCAGCCTGAAATGACTAAGGAGAGAAAGATCCTTGCACTCCTAATCTGTAGAAACCCCACCACAAAATTTCCCATTATCCCATAGGTCAGCTACTGCTTCCTCTTTTTCTGTCAAAAGTTTTGTTGTTACTACCCAAAATCCAAATCAGCCAAACAATCCCTTTGTTTTGAGTTCAAGAAATGCTCACAAATGACCATTTTGTGCTAAAAGAAATATCAAATCTGTTTTCCTCCTTCACTTTCTTTTAACAACAGCAATGAAAGGAGTTGATTTCGTAGAAGATGGAAATGTTCATTCAGATGAATTTTACATAGAAATTCAGGATCGATCTATTTTTTAACTGGAAACTATTAAGTGTCGTCATTTTATGCTGACACCTAAAGTATTATAATGAACCCATCATGTACTCTAGAAAGTTTCCAGACACCTGCAGAATGCTTTACAAGCTCCAGTAGACTGTTTGGAAACTAGTTCCACGAGGTCAAACAAAAATATAATTTCAAAATGCATTTTCTCCTAGTATAAAAATAATTTAAAACGTTTCTAATATGCCTATGGAGATTTCAAAATTTATAATGAAGGTAAAGGAAAGATAAGAATAATCATTTGCTGTCCTATTTTAGTTGCATTATAGACATTATTTCTAATCTAGTCATGAATCATGATACTCATGACTTTCTTATGCCCATATACCATGTCAGAGGTTCGAAGATGTCAGCAAAAGAGCAAATGAGATTGACCGACTATAGCTTCTGTCCTTTAGAATGTGATACAAGTGTCAGCAGGTGGGAAAAAAATTAATTAATTAACTTTATTTAACAGTTAATTAAGTTTCATGCCCAATAAAAAAATAATTAAATAAATTTTAAAGAACATTCTAAGAGTTATCAAAAGGTCCATTGGTTGTGGCACGTAATTTCAAGTATCTATTCAGAATGACAAGGCGAATGGAAGCTATTATAAATATTCAGGTGTCAAGTATCCACAACCCCAACATCAATAGAAGTAAAAACATAAAAATTGTACGTCTCCAAGATCAGGTCTCTTAGAAATCATCCAAGTGGGAATGCATGCCTAATCTGTGAACTTGAGACTATAGTGGAGTGAAAGTTTGGTACATGTGAACTTCAGTATGCATGGGTATGACCTAACTGAATAAGCACGGGCCTACAGAAAACATGACTTCCACACATGGGCAAGTTAAAATTGTGCCACATCTAATGAATATACAACTATATATTGTAACAGCATATGGTATTCCTTTATCCACGTGTGAATGAAACAAGTAAATTTATTATTCAAAGCGTCTTTGGAGTGGTAGGTCCAAGTTTTATAAACTTTGACACCAAAAAAAATCCCAGTAATAAGACACCTTAGTCCCAGAAAACGTTTAGAGGTATATGAAGCATCTCACACTTACATAACAATTTTAGTGTCTTGAAAATTGGAGTACATGAAAAACATCTATTCAATAACTAAAATCAACAAGAAATAGAACTTTTAAGAGAGAAGAGTTTAGTAGTTGCAAGTTGCAATCACCAAGAATACGCCTCTAACCTCATAACACCAGCAGCGAGCAACATTCCGAATTGTGTAGCCACCTCCACCAAGCAAGAGTAGTGGCACATTAAAAGATCTCATATATTTGACACACTCTGCATGACCTTTAATTGACAAATTAAAGCAGCCCAATCGGTCTCCAGACAGAGAGTCTGCCCCACATTGTAAAACTACAGCACCAGGCTTAAAAATTTCCATCACTTTGCCCATTATTGGCTTAAACAAAGACTGATAGCTTTCGTCATCGATTCCATCATCTAGTGGAACATTAAGGGAGTAATATTTCCCCTTTCCATATCCAGTATCTCGTATATCACCTGTACCAGGAAAATAATCTCCAAATTTATGAAAAGATACAGTCATCACCCTGTCTGTAGTATAAAATGCTTCCTCGACACCGTCACCATGATGAATATCAATGTCCACGTATAAAACACGCTGCAAACAGGAAAACAAAATCAATACAAAGATTGTAGTGCATTGGTAATGATTGAGTTCATATGCTGATAAGCTGAGAAAACAATAAATAACTCTTATATACTTTAAGCAGGCAGCAACAAACGAGGATTTTACTATGCAGGATAGAAAGTCACATAATCAAGCATTAACATTTTTACCGAAAATTAATACTATAATTAGTTTAAACATGAGAATTACTAATATTGTCAAAAAAATTTACATCCATCATGATATTACGAAATAAACTATTACTCAATGAAACCAGTCCATTGGTTTGGTCCAGTCTCAACAACCAGTAGGCAGTTAAATAGATTGTGTGATTCAATCTTTTGAGTTCATGATTGTGTAAACTTCTTCTTGAATGTCTTCTTTAATATTTACACGAGTTACACAGATTGATGTTCAGACAAACAATCTCATGGAAGAAACATTAACGTGATGAAAAGCAATAACACTAGGACTTACGTAAAAACCAAAATATGAAAAATCACATAATTCTGAGAGAATAATAGGAAGATTGTTATTTCAACTCAAAACAAATTATAAGTTTTTAAACTATGAATGTCCCCTGAAACATAAGAAAATTTTAGATTCCTATCTTCAATACATTAATATCATAATTTTAATATTTCCTTAAATAGAAGACCTTGGATTGCTGTTGCCTATTCAGCTCGTGTTGCAATTGCTCCCGCTATTTTCTTGATCTACCCAATTGGTCAGGAAGTTTTTCTGATCCTATACTTCCTCTAGGAATTTCTAGTATTTTCAACTTCGTGATTGTATTCCGGTCCTACGACACCAAAAAAATTGGGCCAAGCTTCTAACCAACTGCTTCCATAGAAAAATATCATAGCAACATAGACCTAAGTAGTCATATTGGATCCTTGAGAACCATCACAAGTACGGCCAGCCTATATTTGAACGAAAACTCCCATCTAGTGGAGCCTAGAAGAAGGTGACTCGAGCAAATAGCCAACTAATTTTCAATAGACAAGAATAACCAAACCAACCTAAGTGGTTGGTCAATTTCAGAGATCTTATCGTTCAGCAAACCGAAGATGGATGACCACGGTCCCGACCTTACCAGCACCAAGGTGTACTAATCAATGAACCCCCAAAGCCTACTTGCTTTTATGACAAAATCAACCAAGTTTAAGCGGTCATGACATCAATATCGACTTTTTTTGCCTAAGATCACAATTGATCATTATTCAATAGAAATATTTTCTATCGTGAGCTTTTTTTGCATATATAAAATATCGTGCTTTCCTAGAAAATTATTGATAGGGATGCTCCCCAGCGTATAAAACACAAAGTGTCTTTATATGTGTCGTAATTATAACTTATAAGAAATCTCTCAGCTCTTATTTCCTATCTTAACAAAACAACTACT
Organism: Fraxinus anomala; assembly: GCA_903798345.1. Taxonomy (NCBI): domain Eukaryota; kingdom Viridiplantae; phylum Streptophyta; class Magnoliopsida; order Lamiales; family Oleaceae; genus Fraxinus; species Fraxinus anomala. Next base: position 24,455 of record CAIGRN010075701.1, read on the forward strand.
GTTTATAGGTCCGAACTTCACCAATAAAACACCTTTTTTTTTTCTTGCACGGGAATTTTGGTTGTAACAGAAACTTATTTGTTCAGAATGATCCAATATCTGAAGTTATTGTAGGTTGTCCAACTGCTTTTTCTCCAAGCTGTACATGACTTTGCATTGGACACAACAACTAATATTTATATTTAAATAAGCANGAAACTTATTTGTTCAGAATGATCCAATATCTGAAGTTATTGTAGGTTGTCCAACTGCTTTTTCTCCAAGCTGTACATGACTTTGCATTGGACACAACAACTAATATTTATATTTAAATAAGCAAATTACAAAATTTAGTTTCAAAAATAATTAGAAGAATATTTTCCCTTACTCCATTAAGTGAAATTCCAGGAATTCAAACTTTGAATTCAGGGTCATAAGACAATTCTGTATCATATAAAGCAGAACTTGAAATCAAGCTAACTGACATCAAAGCAAGAAACTGAAAAGCAAGCTCATTATTGATGAATGTGCTTCTTCTTAAATGTTCTCCATCTAATTTAACAATATTCATGGGAGCTAAAAGATATAAACAAGAAGTAATAAACAGAGACAACCAACCTCATGAACCTTTAGGAGTTCCAAAATTGCCAGCACTATATCATTCACATAGCAAAAACCAGAAGCCTCACATTTCTTAGCATGATGTAATCCACCAGCCCAATTAATTGCTATATCACAGTGTCCATGATTTAACTTCACTGCCCCACCAACAGAACCACCGGCATAGGTTTGACAGAAAGGGTAGAGACCATCAAACACCGGGCAGTCTTCACCAACGTTAAATCTCTTCAGCTGCCTTAGCTGATCCTGTTGTGTTTCTGGGGTGATGCTCTTCAAGAAAGAAACATAATCATCAGCATGAAATCTGCAAAGATCTTTCTCTCTGGCAGGATTGGGCTTTAGAACATGCATATGCTGCAGTAATCCATAGTGGGCAAGAAGAGCATGCGTCATGCGAATCCTGTGAGGCTTCATTGGGTGACCTTGGCCATAGTAGTAATTGCCAACCTCCGGGTCATAGAAATAACTAACTTTACGCTTCACTCCATCAGGTCCAGATGGTAAAGAATTACCTCCAGTTTCCATTACCCAAATACCAAAATCTATTAAAACTAAAGCTGCAGCAGAATTTGAAACTAACAGCAGAGGAAGCTGAATCAGTAACAGTACTAGGGCAAGTCAAAGCATTAGCACACGCATAGCAGCATAAATTCAGAAAAATAATAACTTCAAGATTGCAGAACCCAAAAAAGAACCTGATCGAACTCAGCCTCTTGGTAATGAAGAGCAGAAATAATTCAATATAAAAACGAAAATTTTATTCTGAGTTTTTATTGGGCAAGCTAGAAAAGGAACTCCAGTTCTAAACCCTTTTCCTTTTTAATATTATGAACCTACAACATAACCTACAAAAACTTCATTCTCGTAAACTCCCCTGAATAGATGTTCCTTCACCATTAGTAAAAGGGCTTCAGAAGGTTTACATTCAAGACGATTACAAGAACAGAACCCAATAATTTCAATTTCTTAAACACAAGCCTAAAAATAAATTATGTCATACCTATACGCGTCTAACCATTCAGATGCTGTTATAGAGGCCAAAAAGAATTGTTATAGAAGGAAGTGTGTAGCTATGGGAAGTACCTTTCAATTGAAGTCAAGAACGCATCGTGAAGCGGGTCTGGAATCGTCTCTCTATGCTAGAATGGGAGTCTGAATCGGAAATTTATACTCGGTTAATTGTTACTTGGTCCCTCAAATTTGGGGGTTTTGGCACTTTGACCCCTGAATTTAAATGGCATTTAAGAGATTTATACCTACATGCGTTTTAGTGTGTGTTTGTCTCACATTATTATAGAAGAAATGGAGTAATGAATAGTGTTTTTTTAGAGAATGTGTGATTGAAATTTAAAATAACTTTATTGATTTGTATGTAGAATATTTTATTAGGCGAATGTGTTGTGGAGAATCTTACTGTAGCAAATAATATTTTGGAATAATGGGAGACAAACGGGGTTAATACATTTTGCATGTTTTTGTTTGTTTTCATGCTTTTTGATATTAGTCCATATCTCAATTCTTAGTACACCAATTTGAGCGAGTAATACATCAAATTCTACGCATCACTAGACAACAAGAACTTTTAGACTTCCAAAGGTAGATGATGCAGTACATGATGCTCATATTATAGAGTTTTTGCTTGTTTCAAGCAATCCTTCCGTCCACAACCACCTAGGTAGAAGTTCTGAACCTTTGTCGCCACTCCTGAAAAGTATTATTACCCTTTTACTCTCTCATTTATTTTAATATGGTGATAGGGTCCACATTTAAGGAATTTGTTAGTTTTACTTGCTTTTGATAGTATAGGTTAAGCAAAAAAATTCATAAAAATTGTAAAATTTGAAAATTCCAAAATGATTTTTGAAGCTTAACTCGATCCCAATTGAATACTTGCCTATGATGAATTGGTTATTTTTGGTGTGGTGATTGGGTCCACATTTAAGGAATTTGTTAGTTTTACTTGCTTTTGATAGTATAGGTTAAGCAAAAAAATTCATAAAAAATGGGAAATTTGAAAAATCCAAAATGATTTTTGAAGCATTAACTCAGTCCAAATTGAATACTTGCCTATGATGAATTGGTTATTTTTGGTGTTAATTTGTAGAAATTGAAGGCCAAAGCTATGATATGTTCTTTTTGATTATTTGCTTATCCATATAAGATTGTGCTTCCTTTTGAGCACAGTCTCTCTATTTTTGACTTGTATTTAAATGTAGTTTTTCGTAGACCGTGAAACTATTAAATTTCGTTGTACTCACAATTTGTGTTTCATTGTGTTGAATATAATTGAAAAAAACAGACAACCGACTATTATGAGATTAGTTTTGGGGTTGGTGATGGGAAATGTTTGTACGAGATTCTTTGTATTTAAATTCCGAGAAATTTTGTGAGTGAAAAGATTTTAGTAAGATTAATGATGTGTAGCAGTAGCACTATTGTACCAATTTAGGTGGTTACAAGTGATAAAATATCTTAAATGAAGGTGATTTATCAATTAATGACATTTGCATGTCACTTGAACTAGTCTATAATACTAGTGATAATAAATAATGTTACTCTTTTAGTACAGGGAATCCAGGCATTGACCTTAGGATAGTATTCTAATATCTACCGTTTGTCTTGATAAAACATATTTGCACTATTAAGGTTATCTCGGTAGGAAAAAATTGCCTACAATAATTTGTGAAAGGTGTCTTTAGTTTTAAGTGTCTTGCCGGTTTTAGGAAGGAAAGTCAGAATAAACAAAGTGATTATAAAAAGTTAATGCCATGATATTTGATTTAAGAAGATCCATTCACATTGATTTGAAGAGTACCCAATAGATACCTTCATATTGAGTAAGATTCAACACAAGAGGCTGTCATCTCATGACATTTTCTTGATTATTATTATTACTATTTTACGAGTTAGCATACTCATCAAGAAGTATAAGTACAAACTTCAACTAATGTTAAAAAGTAAAACAAAGGGGCCACATTTGTCGAGTTGAAGCCTTAAGACCTTCTTGGCCACGTATTAAAGTGAACATACCATTTCTTGGGAGAGGATTCTTGGACACCAAATGAGACTGTAAGAACACGGAATAAGTTCTATCTGCACAAGATTTCAAATCATAATTATTAAAAGGCTTTTGATGATCAAGTGGCCAAAGGCTTCTCCAAAGTCTAAACGTCAATTAAAGGTTAATTTAAGGAGTTTGGACCTTAAATAACTTGATATCATACATTCGACGACTTTTGGGCATCTAGACACAATAATATTCTCTCGAAGCCATTTTCTCAATACGGGTAGGTACCAATTCTCAAACCCTAAACTTTGGTTGCGAAATACACAATCTCTAGCCAACCAAGACAAATAAGAATTGATTCAAAGCCAATATTTGAATAATCTAAACTTTCATCACTTTTCTTTCTTATTTAGATAAATCTTACTTTTCAAGAACTTGACAACACTATTTTCCATGTTCAAACTCAACCGTACAACACCACAAATTAAAAGTCAAGTTTAATCTCAATCTTCTAAAAATCAAAGATTAGATTCCTATGAAGATTAATCTTAATCTAAATCAAAATCACTAATTAATTTTAATCACATATCTGTGATATTTTATGACATCCACTTCTGCACATTTCAATAACTTTTATCAAAATATAGTAACAATCTGACTTTAATCTCTATCTTTTGAACTTTCATTCCTCAGTAACCAACTGAGGAAACAGAAAAAAAATCCAATTTACACAAGTTGATTGTATTCTCTATAACAAATGTCACATACAGTGTTTTTTCTTCAAAAGAATCCTTTTTTTTTTTTTCGCTTTTTCGCAAGCTAAGATATGGAAAAATAATATAAAGAATGAGTTAAAATGGAGCATGGGCCACAGATCCTTCGTAAATAGTGCTAAGCTTAATCCTGAACGATCGGGCCGCCATTTTAGCCCGCCGAGAAGAGTATCTCTGCAATTTCTTCACAGAACTAGATCTAGAAACCCCTAATCGGGCCGACGTTGAGGGTTTCATTGTATTGTTATTGTTAACAAAACTCTTCTTCTCGATATTTTGATCCGGCACCATAACGGGTGCTATTCGGGCCTTCCTCTTCCGGCGGTTCCTGGAAGCGGCGGAGGAGGCGTTGATTTTGTCAAGAGCGACGCTGGCTTTCACGGCAAGAGCAGCCATGTCGGAAGCACTCAAACGATAGTTAAGTTTAGTTTTTGGCAGCACGAAATAGATCTGAGATTCCTGGAGCGCGTCTTCCGGTGCCAAAGCCGGTATGTAATCATCGAAATACAAGCAATCCGAGTTGCAAATGAATGAATCTGTCGAAGAATTTTCCAATTGGAGAAGTAGCTGAGAAACTGTTATAGGAACTGGAAATTGGCGCAAATCTCCATTCAATAGAACGACGTTTGCAGATGGGTTTTGGTAATCAAGTGATTTCGAAGACAAACAAGCACCCATTGTAACAGCTTTGCTTTGATTTAAATTCCAGTGAATATTGTTGGGGATTGAAGAGGGAATTGGGGGGAGAAGACGAGTCGTGAATGAATAGCGAAAATTGCGTTGAGCGGTTGAGGCGGTGAAGGATATATAAAGAAACGTGTGAGAACTGTGTGGTGGCGGGGCCCTCCGTAACGGAAGAATGAACATAGGTGGAAACGAGTCGGAATCAGCAATGACATTACGTAATATAACACACGACAGCAGTTGTTTGCTTCGAGAACAAGGAATTTAAAGTCGAAATGTGGGATTTTTAGGGCCAAAAACTTGGTTCCCCGTTGAGCCTTGTTGGTTGCTTGAGGATGAAAATTAGATTTTTAGTACATTCTTTTGTTAAAATTTGTTGAGATGTGTGGTTTTTTTTATTTAATTAAAATTTTCATCAAACAAGGTTGAATTTTGCATCGTGATTGTAAAAAGAAAAATATTTATAGTACATCATCATTTACGCAATTTTGTACGGATTGATGAAGTGACAAAAAGAAAGTAGGAAGTTTTTTCTTATTTGGTTGATGATGTTTTGATTCAATCAAATCTAGCAACGTCATCTGTTGGTAACTAAATATGTAACTTGTGACGTATATATTGCACAACCAAAAATAAAAATCGCTTAAATTTTAATAGTTTATTCCGTTGTTTGAAAAGAATATATATCACATAAAAAAAATGAGTGTGAACGATATAGTTTATAAGAAGTGAGTGGATAATCATTGTGGACCCGTTCAAATATATGGATAAAATAAAGTTTGACAATTATAAATGATTAATAATGTCGTGCAATTGTCAGCTAAATTGATAATTGACATTAATGATACCGAATAGTATTAACAAGAGGTTGTCTATGAAAGACGCATTGGTCGGAATTGTAGGGTCAAACTTGAGAATTCTTGAACAACATATCTATTTTTTAATGGTCTGTTTGATTAGCACAAAACATTATTAGATAAATCTTAAACCAAATCCGGTTTTCTTAGCCTGTCTGTCTAACTCTTATGACTTTCTTCATCTCTTTTAATTTGACCAGACTAATAATTAGTCTCTGATGGTGGCTTGTCTGGTGGGTGGCGGTAGGTGTTTGGGATAATGTCCGGTCGGTCGGTCGGTTCGTCCACACTTACAAAAACAACCGTAATAACCTGAGAATATGCGCCTCACGATTGGTTTCGGCGTTCCATCCCTCAAGGATGGATAGCTTCAATTTGTCTAATTGCTACTGTGTGGATTAAAAAAAAAAAATCACCAGAACACTAATTATAAACTTTAAATTTGTGGTCACTCCATTTACTTTGACTATTCATGTTAATGTTATCCATTGACGCGGATTTTGATGTGTTAATCCTAATCACTAACAAGTCATGTGTCGAACATAAAACACAATTTATCGTTAAAAGCGTTGGTTGACTCACACGCTTTTTATTAATCATTTAATGAAACTCGATTTCTTATTATCATTGAAATTACGAAAGTTCAAAATTTTAGGACTTTTCATGACATTCCTAATTGACTCAAATGCACATGGATTGTCGTTCACAATCCTCGTACATATATGTCATTATATTTAAGAATAAAGATTGATCCTCATAGATTAATCGCCGATGCTATTAACATGTAAGAAATTCGAGGTAATTTTAATTTTAATTGTGAACATAAATTACTTGCATTCTTTTCGGAAAAAAAATTACCCATATTTAATAGGAAACTCGAGGTATGAAATCCATGTAATGTAGATTTGTAGGAAATGGCAGTATCAATGTGTGTAGGATTTGTTGATAAAAATGACGTGACACCTTTTAATTAACTTAATAGGGTTTTTGTAAAGGAAATAAAGTTTTTCAATGTTTATTGAGGTCAGGCTGAATTGGGTATGAGGTGGATGTTTGCTTAATATCTGATCTCTCTTGAAATTTTGCTTGTCTTTCTTGGGAGGGGAATGACCCCTTTTATAGGTGAGGCTCCCCCTCCGAATCGCCTTAGTCTTATCAAGTTACAATATTTTTCCATATGAAGCAAGGTTGCTCCGATTGGTGGAAAAGAGCGGTTATCGGAATGCGATTATGGCCTAGGATGGATCTTCGATCCTAGGCTCTCTTTAAAGGCTATGATTGGTTCGTGAGGACGGTGGCAATGCAAGTGAGGACACAAGTTGCCCACAGTGCAATTACTAGTTCTTCTCTTCTTCATCTCCGTTGTTGTCTCTACTTTTGGTCCAAAATATATTTATCAAAGACTTATTGAGATTGTCTAACTCTCTTAATCCACTTGCGAAATCGGACTAGTTACTCCGCCCCATGCTTATCTTCAAGGTGAATGCCACCTGCGCCTCACACCATGTGTCCTTTAGGTGTTGCGATTCTATTCTGGGTATAACATGATTGAATCTTTGTTTATGGTTTATTTGTTTACAAAGAAATTATAATTTTGTAACATATCTGGAGTTGCAATATAATTTGGAAATGCTACACATAATATTGAGCACAGGAGAACATAAACCATCCAAGTGAAATGGCATTGTTTAAAGCCGAGTTAATTTCATTTCAAGTCCTTTTGCAACAAAATCTCATTTGAATAACCCAACTTTAATTTGTTACAAAATTATCACTTGACTTTCAGTTTACGTCAATATTAGGCACTATAAAATCATTTATGTAAATTCACATTGATTAATAGACATTCAATATAATCAACACTTCTTCTAAAGCATGAAATAACCAAGCTGAACTGGACCAAACCAATCGACTTTGGTCCAATTTGAATCTATAACTCAAAAAGTATAAACTGGCAAAGCCAAAGATCATAAACTTAGTGTTTGTTTGTCTCCTATTATTGGGAGAAAAATGGAGTAATGAATAGTATTTTTTGAAGAATGTTAAAATTGAAAGTAACTTTATTGGTTTGTGTGTAGAATATTTTATTGAGTGAATATGTGATGGAAAATCTTACTGTAACAAACAATGTTTTAAATTAGTAGTAGAAAAATTAGTAGTAGACAAACAGGGGCTTAATTTCATTATGAAGTCTAAGCAGAAAAGAAGAAGTACAGAACAAAGAAAGAATTGCCTATATACCAACCTGAGTTGGGCTCGAAGACTAATAAACATCGATAAAAAAGGCTTCACCACCAATTGTGATTTACATTTGTAAATATACTTGTATTTCCTAGCAAGAATAGAGCAACCACAATGAGGCAAGCCAAAATTAGCCACATCATATGCTGCCACTTTTTCTTGTTTCGATTGCGAACAATTGATGGAGGGATATTATATTTCGTCTTGCTTATTTTTGGAGGTCTTTTGGTAGTTGCTGTTGCTGCTGCAAAATTCGTTTCATTTATCTCATCGGTCTCCTTCACATTTTCCATTAGGCTTTCAGAGCTTTCCGCAGTTTCACAAGCATTCGTGTTCTCATTAACTTCACTTGCAGCAGTAGAAGCACCCCTCCTTCTTTCCTTCTTTCTCAACCTCTTCTCCCTCTCCTGCACAAACACATTCATTGATCATGTAGTACCATCATGATATTTTCACAGTTGTAAAAATGGAACCGTGCATTGCAGAAGAAGAAAACTCACCTTTTCTTTCTGTTCGGCTTCCTTATGTGCTCGTATTTCAACTCTCCTTTGTGCCTTTTCTACATTTCTCTTTTTCCTCTCAAGTGCCAGCTTAGCCTTGGCTATTTCCTCCAGCCTAAGTTGGTTTTTTGACTTGGGTTCAGCATCCTCCCTCCATTCCTCCTCTGCCTTCCTCTCCAGCTCCATCTCTTCCTTTGATTTTATAGCTTTCTTCTTTTTCTCATTAATCACATCATCGCCAGAAACAGTTGCTGAAGCATTCCACAATACAGGTTTAGCAGGTTCCTTATTTGTCGCTATACAATTCTTGGGTACTGATAATTCCAGAGTTGAACTTTGTACCGAACCAGCCTTGGCTGGTGTTAAACCCAGTTTACCAACTCTTTCATCCACATAACCCGGAAGAATAGGTGGCGCCTCGTCAGAGCCTAGTGAACGGCCATCCAGAGTTTTAAATCTCGTTAGAGTACTCCTTGCATTCTGCTTCACATATTCATTCCGGAACTCATCGTTTGTGTTCCAGAGTTCCATTATTTTTTCCACCTAAACAATCCGCACAAATATACAGAGTTACAGGCTGTATTTTGATGTCAAAGACAGCCAAAAGAAGCAAAAAGTTAACCTGATTTATGCAAAGACGATGAAGTCCTTCTCTGTCTTTTTTAAATGCACAATCCCTTGCTGCAGCTGCATCACTGATGTACATGCGAAAATGCGTGTTCTGCAATTACAAGTGAATTTAAAGCCAAATAACCTTTGATTTTGTTTGCGTCTCTAATTTAGCCCTTGTTTGAGCCTCATTTTTTTCTAAAAACTCATTTTTCCCAAACTCAATTTCAACTACACATTTCTCAATAAAAAAATTTTGCACGTAAACCTAAAATTTTTCCTTACTTTATAACTACACATTCTCCTAAAAATCACTACTACAAAACTCAATTTCACAACAAAATGGGCACAATGCCTTTCCCCTCATTTCAGGTGGAAATTTTCTGTGCTCTTTCTAGTGTAAATCTAATTTTCATGCATTTTAATGTTTCCAAGAATTTCTCTTAGTAACTTATAAAGAACCAGCATCCATAATAATTTTGTGGTTCAATCATCCCTCTGATGAAAATCATCACAAAGAGCCAAGCCAAAAATTATCAGAAATGTTCAAGATATGAAAGCAGAGCAAAATTGTTTTTCCCAAGTTGTTCTGATAAATGGAATGCTTAGCCGGGTTTTTCTTAACATTGTTTCATTAAATCCATGAAGTCACACAACCAAATAATTGTTCCTTAGAAAATAAAAGTTGCAACACTTTACTCGATTTTTGTGGAAGGAGAATTTACCCTTGTCTTCTGGATTTCAAGTTGAATAACATTCCTGAGCCGAGTCTTCTCATCAACTTCTAGCTGAGCATGTTTTATCTGTTCTTGCAATTTCCCATCATTAAACTTTGGAATCTTAATAAGAAAGAATGGCCTTGTTGCAGCCTCAACGCTCACGTTTTCTCCAGCAACCATGACATCAGTAGAACCTTTTGGAGAAGCTGTTGAAATTCCATTCTCTGATCCTGATCTTGCATCATTGGTGGTACAACCTAGAATGATGTTGTCAACAACTGGATCGTTCTCCACAATTTTTAATTTTGGATTATCGTTCGATGTAGAAACCTCTTCAGTTCTTTTAGGATCAGAATTTTCAATTTCAGGTTGAGGATCATGAGCCTCAGAAATTGAAGCTGGAAAGTTGTCAGTTGGTAGAGAAACTGTTGGGAATTTACTTAAACATGCGCAGCGGAAAATAAGCAATTTTCAATTCCCATTCACGGATCTGCTTTGTATTTAGATAGAAACTGTGATAGAAATAATACCTTTGATGATTTCTGCAAACTCCTTTGCTTTTTCTTGAACTCCAACGATCAGATCTGCAATCCAAGCTGTCCAAATGTCCAGCCTCCAATGG